>JABUQX010049484.1:0-22500 GCA_015478945.1 Trachelipus rathkii | reverse complement strand
AAATCCACTTCCTTCATTTACCTCTCCATAATTTTTTCATTTCATCTTATATCACATTCAACTGATTTATCGTAAAATCTCTCCACTTACTTTCCTAATATAGCAGTTCACTTAACACTTCTAAAAAATATCCAATACATACAATTATAAAGACATTACATAGATATATATAAGATATATCTTTATAAAATATATAATATAAATATAAAAAGATATATATATATATATAACTATATATATATATACAATATATATAACAGTGTTGTTCATACTTTGCCTATGAAGATCGACCAAAAACTTTTAAAGAATCGGTGATCGACACTTGCCAAGAAAAAATTTGTAATTATATCATTCTTAGATAAGACAACAACGGATCCATAGTCTGGGGTAAATAATTACCAAGCTCAACTCACTAAAATCAAACTACTTACCTAGCTATAAAGTTGACTACAGAATAGAAAAATACAAAACGGTATAAGCGAAAAAAAAAATATGTTCGGAATGACGAGCATGCATTGTGTATCCTCTGTGTATTTTATCAAAAGATGCGGTACTCACTTATTCTAAAACGCAAGCCACGTGCATAAGTGATCCATCTGTAAGGCGATACGGTATTTAGATTCTTATTTTCATTATTAAGAAAATTGCCACACTCCAAAATATGCTGACCCAAAAACGTTACCTGAAGTTCTACTTCTTCAAACAAATTTTATTATCTTCTTCAGACATAAAAAGCCAGAAATATGGTCTCACTCTTGCTTTGAAGTTAATGTCAGATTAGCTTTACAACTTCGTTTTCGACTGTAGTTTCTCCATTACAAAAGCTTTGAAACATTTCCGAAGGCAACTTCTGCCACTCCAGGGCAAGCGAAAGATGTAAGTCAATGAATGCCACAGTTCCCTCTATGATTTTATATCTGCAAAGGCGCCTTTCAAATTCTCTAGATGTAATTTTTTATCAGTCTCAGCGCGTCTAAAAACATCATACCCAATCCACAATCTTCTCTCTTTTATCAACACTGATCACAATAAACCGCACGAAGCTTTACTTTACAATTTGTTCTTCAAGTTGTGTAATAGTTATGGCAATCTGCATGATAATGCCTTCATTAAGGCTCATTCAACTCATAATGGGTTTTGTCTTTTCCTTGAAAGCTCCAAATAATCCCATTTATATGCTTGTATATTAGCGCTTAGAATGCTTAACATCATTGACCATTTCTTCATTGTTGAGCATTTCACACACTTCACCTCTTCTTTCATGAAAAATAATTTCAATTCTGGTCTTTGCTGCTGTAAATTTTCCAATAAATCACCACGACTTAAACCACCACACATCTGTGTGAAGAAGTAATCAACATGCTCTTTCCGTCACTCTCCAACTTACCTAAACAGCGCCCCTGTAAACTTCCCTCTATAGAAACTTTCTATCATTGAAGCTATATTCATTACATCTTCATATTTAAAATTTTTCACAAAAGTATGCTTGCTTGTTACTTGTACAATGGAAGGAAAAAAAAAGTTGGAAAAATACTAATCATTAGCTCTGCATAATTGCAATGAATCCTTTAACTGCCTGTCATGTCGGGGGCCTCCATCTTGGTTATGCACACGACGTTTATGGCAATCACACGTAATCGATGTCTTACCCAAACTTAAGAAATCGACTCATAAAGATCTTTTCATCGAGTATATTCTGAAGAGAAAACTCCATTGGTTAAAATATTTCCTTAAGTAATTTCATGTCAAATACCATGCTTATAAAAAGTGTGATCCTCAATCATGGATTATACAATAACCTGTAACATGGAAAAATCAAGATGTTGGCTGAACATGCTAAGGCGCAATCACAGTAACAAAGGACAACCATTATTAATCAAACACGGCCTCAGTACGGTCGTCGGAAGGTAAGATCTAATTCAAGAAATAATTCCTTTTATTTTTTATAACTTTCAAATAGAGATTCAGCAGCTTCGACGAAAGATTATTTGTTATATCGATCCCGTCATCAAGAAAATTTGAACTTTGTAAACGATTTTTCATATTTTAAATGTGAAATTGTTATAGTTTCCGTGACTTTCTCAACGTACTTCTTCAATGTGGCTTGTTCACCTGCTCAATATTTCTTCAAATGTTGTACTTTACAAATTCTTTATTCACTTTTCAGAGGGAATTAATCTTGCTTCATCTTCATGCACGTGTAAATCGCCTCAACATGCCCGCATTTAGCACGCAAACATTTACTCGACATATTCAAACAAATTGTAACTTTTCTCTCAACTATTGGCTAAAAAAAAAAACTCTCTCCCCACTTCGCATTAAAGTCTGATACGTTTTACTTTTTTTAGGCGCACTCATTGTTTTACATGTATCTCAACAGTAACTAACATTAAACAAGAAATTACAAAACATTTATATAAAAATAATATAATTGTTATTATTATATTATTATTATTATTAGTATTTATTATTATATTAATTATATTATATTATATTATTTATTATTATATATTATGTATTAATTATTATTATTATTATTACTATTATATTATTATTATTATCTTATTCATTAATATTATATATAATTTCTATTATTATTAATTATTATTATTATCATATTATTATTATTATTAATTATATTCTTATTAATTACTTTATATCATATATATCATTATCATAATATTTATTATATATATATTGTTATTATATATATTATTTGATACTTTAAATAATTATTTTATTATTATTCATTATCTCTTTATTATTTTCTTTCCATTTATCTAATTATTATTATTTACTTACAATTTATTATTATATATTATTATCATTATTATTATATTATTATTATATTATTATTATTATATATTATTATCACTTATCTATCATTATTATTATATATTATTCAATTATATTTTCATTATTATATTATTATTATTATTTATTTTATATATTATTAATTATTAATTATTATCATTATTATTATTATTTATTATATGATTATATTACCTTATTACTTATATTAGTATTCATTCACCATTATTATTATCTATAATCATATTATTTATTATTAGTATAATTATTATTATATTTATTATATTATTATTATTAATCATATTATATTATTATATTATTATTATTATTAATTCATTATTATATATTAGTCATTATATATATTATTATTATTATTGATATTATATCATTATTATTATATTTATTATTATTTTTTATGTATTATCTTATATATTATATATTATCATTATATATTTTCATATATTATTATTCATTATTATATTATTATTGATTATCATTATATATATTATATTTATTACTATTATTATATTATCTATAATAATTCGTAATTATTATTGCTATTATTATTGATATTAGTATTCATTATTAATTATTATTATATTATTATTATATTTATTATATTATTGATTAATATTAGTAATATTATTATTAGTTTATGATTATATTCTTATTATTATTAATTATTATTTTATTATACTCATATTATTATTTATTTTTTATTATTTTTTAGCCATTGAAATTATTCTTGTAATTATTATTATAATTTATTGGCATATTGGATTATTGCATAATTGCTTTTAATTATAATTATTAGATTTTATAATTATATTTTTTTATTAATCTTTATAACTATTATTACTTTTATTATCCCTCTTTGCTTATTATATTAATTATTATTATTATTATATTATTATATTATATTCATTATTATATTATTATATATTATTATATATATCTATTATATTATTATTATTATTATATTATTATTATTATTATTACTTTAATATTAATTATTATCTATTATCCATTATCCATTATTTATTTGAATTCTCATTATTATTATTCATTAATTATTATTAGGTTATTAAAATATTATAACCTATTTGTTCACTTAACTATATTTCGGTCTCAAAAGACATGACTTGTGATATGCATTAGTAGGAACTCATTCATATGCTAGGAAATTAATTTTCGTATTTAATTAATTATAGGCCTAAATTTTAAATATTTAATTGTAAATAATGCTAATTTTTCCCTATACTGAATTAATCACACTGTCCTTCCTTTATAGTCTGACTCCTCTGTCTCTAATATATGTACTCTATGATTCTTTGCTTACTTACTCATTAATTCCGGACTTTTTTCTCTCAGCCTACTCATATATCAATGAACTCTCACTGCTTCTCCTCCACTTAGTTCTATTAATTATTAGTCCTCTCATATCATAAGAACAAGACATTTCACAATTCTTCCAATTATTGTGAATAATCTCCTTTTTATTATAATAACCTCATATTATTATTATATATTATATATATTATCTAACCAATAATTATAATTCCATCTTATTCATCTCTAAATCATCGATATCATAAGATTAGTTCTCCTATCATCATTTCATGACTGTTAGTTTTATATTTAGCTTTATACTGTTTCATCTTCTGATTATGTTGTCGCTGTTGCTATTACTCTATATTTCTCGCACATCCCTCATTATTATTCTTCACACTCTCTATTATAATTACTCTACTATTCTCATGCAGTATCATCTTATGAATTCTTCATCCACTTCACTCTCACTATACATACGTTTCCTGCCTTCTCGCCTCTATCATGACTAACTTCCTTCTCCGTTTCCGCCGTTTATTTTTCTCCTACTCTGCCAGCATATCCATCGCGGCTGAATTTATTCCTTTACTTATAATATTATGCATTTTAATATCATCAATTATATATTTTATCTTCTATTTCCAGTTTTCATCATAGTTATCTTCTCTGATGTATTATCAGTATCGATCCGTTATCCCATCTATTTTATCTTCACTATCCATTTCACGATTATTATTTTAATAACACTAATCTATCTATTTCACCCTATCGTTACTTTGTGTATCTCATTCAACTAATGTATCTCTAGTCACTATTCGCTATTCATCTTACTGCCTATTCCTGATGATCAAACCGCTTTCATTAATTCACATTAGCTAATTCTTCTATTCATTCTATCCCTACTTCACCTACCTATTCTTCAACCTATCTTTCTATATCTAGTGTCCTTCTCCCTTGCGATCCTTTTCTACCCATAATCTTATATATCCTTTTAAGTCTCATCCTACTCCCTCTCTTTCTAATCTGTCGATCTTTTATCATATGTTAATCTCATTCGCTATAAGATCTGTCTTTACGAAACTTCATATCCTCACCTCTATTAATATAATCGCGAAATATTTTATCATCTATTCCTTTGCTCACGCCGATTATCTATCGTCAATTTATATTCATTCGACTAGTTCTTCACTCCAATCATGTCTACTATCCGATTACACGTTGTCATAATGTCCCAATTCTACATACACCCATTTATTTTATTATGCTACCGTTGTTCAGCATGAACTACTTTATATCAGCTTACTATATATATATACCATTCTACTTTCCTCCTATTAGTTATATGCTCTTACTGGCCTCATCATTCAAATTTATTACTACATCGCTCCCTGCATTATATTTACTGCCACTCTCTCTTTTTCAATTATCATTCATTACCTATTTCCTTATTATTATATTCATATGATTTATCCCGATTCTATATCTATGATATCCATCACTTTACCGCCATTTATTTTTGTTGTTGCTTATTTATTATTGTTCGCTTCTATTTACTTAGCAAGTCATAGTGAATAATACTAAGGACATGCTGATTTAAAAACCTTATACTTTAATTACAGTCAGATATCCCCATACTTGATCTATATTCCTCCTTGTGTAATTTATTGCGGTTCCTCCGCCCCCTGTCATCAGTCCCCATCTACCAGGACATCGCATCTCTGTCCTAAGTAATATCTCATACCCTTTACCGCAAGAGCGGTTAGCCATCCTTAATATATCACTCTACCCTCGTGCCCTATCTCCCCCATCCTCTATTCCTCTTATAGACAATTACTGTACTCATATACTTACTTTCTTATTATATCTGCAATCGTGATAATAAGTTACATCTGATCCAAGTATGTAGTATTTCTTATCATGTCCATACTCCATCATCCTCCTACCAGCTATCACCACTCATATATATATAATATACTATATACTATATATAACCAAGACTCTCCACCCGCTTGATCCCTTGCTGAGTAGAGTAAATTTACCTTTCGATCCTATACCTATGTCAAAAGAGTTATCGCAGTCTTTTCTCCTTTACCAAATACAGTATTATATATTTATATATATAATATAATCATATATCATAAATAGAATTATCTATATAATATAGAATATATATAAATATATACTATATATATATTATAATATTATATATATTTAATACTATAATATATATATATATAGTATTATATACTAATACCAGTCAGCACCTCGCAATAACGCTACCTTCGCTTAACGGCGTTTCGGCAAACACGGCGCTTTTAACTCAACGGTTCGTGCGGAAATAAAATACGCACAGAAAAAACATACGCGCTAGAGTAGGGTTACA
The DNA here is from genome assembly GCA_015478945.1 of Trachelipus rathkii. Taxonomy (NCBI): domain Eukaryota; kingdom Metazoa; phylum Arthropoda; class Malacostraca; order Isopoda; family Trachelipodidae; genus Trachelipus; species Trachelipus rathkii. The sequence continues at coordinate 15,977 of JABUQX010049484.1, read as the reverse complement.
TGAAGTTGACCAGCCATGACTTGTTGGGTACTTCCGTCGACCTTCCAAGTCGTTCTTCAGATACATTCACTATAATTTTTAAAACTCAGCTAGGTTCATGGGGTGATTTATCTAGGCATGTAGGATGTTAGATTATGCCACAATTTTGCAACCTTTTCGCAACACTCTTGCAACATTGGATATTTTAGCGTTTAACCGTTTTATTTCAAATTATGGTTTTCGGGTCGTAGAAACGTTTTTCCAGGGTCACGACGCGAATTGGACCAACCCCAAGCCCTGCGCATCGCACCGCCCGCCACCGCTACATCGTCTTTCCTGCTCCCTCTCGATTTCTATGCCCTCAGCTACCTTCTGAGGCCCTTTTTTTAGTATTTTTATCTGTTATGACATACATTTCATCTAATAATTTCACGTGTCCCTGAGTTACAATTTCAATAACACAGAGTGTTTTTTTTCATACACCTCACAATCAGGATACCTACTATCTTTAGGCCTAAATACATTATCCCTATCATTGTTCCAGAGCAAACTATTAGGCTTAAAATACCTACCTATATCACATTAGAAAAAAAAGAACTAACAACATGACACATCACAATAATAGATATTTCAGATTTTGTTCAAAAACGTTGGAGATCAACTGCAACCTCACGTGCGCCCGGCCAGGCGCACCCGGCCACGAACAAGCCGCGCGTGTGCCCGCAGGCCAATATTTCCGGCTTACCGCCTCCTCGTGCGCCCTCAGGCGCAATATTACCGCACGAACCGATAAATACTTTCATAGTTGTGTATTCAATGAAAACCTTTTTAAAAGGTGACACATCATTTATGTATGTTCTTTTCAATTATACATGATTCATTCATTTTACTACAATTGTACGAAATTTTATTAAACACCTTTTTATATATACTATAATTCAAAAGTGAATAATGTTGTTATCTTTTAGCAACACAATGATTAGTAGGCTTTGTTTTACTGTTTTACTGAATTTTAACCTCCTAGCTTACTGCTTAACTATAAATTACGCTTAACTCATTACAATGTACATAAACTTAAAACATGTAAATTTCAAGGTAAATCAATAGAAGTTTACCGAGCACTAAAGAATTAGTATGCTTTGGTTTTACTGCTTTACTGCTCATTAAACCATATGCTTTACTGCTTTAAACTTCATTATATAACATTACAACCTTAAAACAAGTAAACTCATAAAATCAATAGACGTGTTATCCTAGCACCAAAGGCATTCAGTATGCTTTACTGCTTGACTGTTTACACCACTATGCTTACTGCTTTAGACTCATATATTATTAACATTACAATATACCTCGCGCTAAACCGCAAGAGTCCAAAACTCAGTAGCAATCCTGGAACTACGAGCGTGTTACACCCTATACCAACCACAAGGTAATAGACTCTTGATCTGTCTTTGACATGCTATTAACGTGCCTTCAACTCTCCCTTCCCTACCTTACTGCTCTTTAACCCTCATCATATTCTGGAATTTTTCAACACCTTACACAGTACCCTTCTAAATCAAGCTACATACTCAGCTAAAACTTCAATAGAGGTCCGACATTTACCTACGCAACAACGGGTAGGTGCATGGGTCCTGGATGAGTGACAAGCAATTAGAGTAATGCTTTATTGTCTATTACATTTATTATCCTTTACACTCATCTTCGCTCTTGACTGCTCTAACACTCACCTCCGATCAAATCTGAGAACATCATGTTTATTTCTTTTATCATTTTAGCTTGTTGCGTTTATCCCTTTCTTATCTACTAAAATTTGATATTTGGGATTGATTATATTATTAGTATTTCATTATCTATTTCATATTTATTTCCTATTTTTACTTTTGTTTTAATCACTATTTTTACTTTCATAAAATTATGCATAATCGTACAGAACAAACAACACGCGTGCTCCTGTTACTCATCAAAAACGTCTTTTAACATAAAACCTTTCGCTTTACCAATTTTATAAAAACATTACCTTTACTGCTTTATCAGCTTTACTCTAATTCCTCACTTATCTTCATCATTCACCTATGACAGCTAGTATTGATGGGAGACAAGATTTACGTTCCGGACCTACGCTCCGGCGTCACCATCTTGCTTTTAGCTGTCCACAGGCTGTCGGCTATAACACTACCTTAATCTATGATTAAAACATCTTCTTTAAACGAAAGAGAGATTTTTGTACGCTAAACGCTCCCTTGTAAACTTAATCTATGCTGTCCTATACCGTTTCATCCAGCGACAAAGTTACAATGAATATAAAGATAGTCTAATCTAATTCCTCGATCCGGAGCCCGACTACGATATTAACTCTGTGGACCTTACGTATACATTTTATCCCACACTAAAATATAATTCTTGTGCTATTAGATATTTCAATGCACACAATGAATTTCAAATAGCAAAGCGTTCCCATTTATTCTCACCATCTAAAGATATCTCGTGTTTTCATAAACACAGAATTTTTCATCAAAGCCAAGCATATGAGAAGTGTTCTTTAAACACTCAGTATTTAATCTTGTGCAGAGAAAAGACATGAGTCAAATTAATTGTTATGAGCAAACTCAATGATCCCCTTCAAAGAAAGATTCTTAAAAGTTATATAAAAGAGGGTTACTCGATCCCCCACTTATTTGAGTGTGAACTCTCACCCCAAAAACACGTACAGGGTTGCTCCGTACCACACATTTCTTACCCTATGAGATAAAAGCGTAATAAGGAATAAGAGTCTCATATTCATTCTCTAGTTGCAATATATTTACCTCTTATAAAAATTAAAAAGCTGAACCATCTAAAACTTAACTAATTTGTAAGGATGAAAAATTCTAATCCGGTGTATGTGAAGTCTGATTTAATCTCATATAAAAGAGAATGTTCCCATTTAAACAGACCCTCAGCAAGTAAAGCTACTCGTTATAGAAAACAATCATTAAAAACTCTTCCTCAACATAAAAAATTGAAAAATACATAAGATTACTACATAGAGTAGAGGCAGTATTTCCTACCATTACTCTTCCCTTTATAGCCTCACTGATTAAACTAAGTAGTTGTCCCATAATGAAAGAGTTCTGTACTTCCATATAATTGAGTATTAGAAAAATGCAATATAATACAGCACTGTACAGAATTCACAATTCGCCGATCTTCATTCATTCACAATCCTCTATATGGCCAATTGCCGCACACTGCGGCCAAAATCCACAATTCACGTTATTCATCATCTCACACCCCCTATTTACCAGACCTATTACAGCCCAATACGCATTACCATTACAAACCTCTAATTCACATCACCCCCAACAACCGTTGCACCAACAGAATCCTTATATTGTAACGAATCTTATCTTCGCAGCCTCACCTCGCCACTTATATGATCTAAAGTGAACAGGATAACCATATTACGAGAAAGAAGTTACAGGAATATTAAATCAGACATTAACTCAATGGAGAAACAAATCTCAACCAAATGCCATACAAAATTTGAAATCTTAAAACTTGCATCTAATCCTACACTACGTATCCCGTAGCCGATATTAGAATTATACCTAATAAGTAAAACTGAAGTGAAAAGCGAATATACTTAAAAATATCCTAGAGAAGCCTTACCTATTAGATGCGTTAAACAGGAAAATACTTTATATAATATTTTAAAGAACAATTATCTTTGAATGAAGGAAATCGTAATTGATGATGAAATAGTTACAGGATTTCAAAATTGGATCTTGACAGCTATCTTCACGTAAACTCGAAGAGGGTCCAAAAAGATGAATAGATCAAACAATAACTTCAGACTATTAATTTTCCAGGGTTTAATCTTAAATACACGACGATTAGCAGACCTTAAATAATTATCCCCATACACCTAGACCAGATACAAGTCCGTCAGGTACATCTTACGCTTCAGATAAATTTAAACATATTACCCGAAATAAGGAATAAGGAAAAGCACCTTAATAACAAACCTAGTGGATTAAATACTAATTATGTAATTTCATAATAATATATATATATAATATATTATATATATATATATATAATATATATTAGATATATATATATATATATAATATTATATATATATATTTAGTTTAATTTCTGTATAAAATAAATATTATTTAAACCTTTTTGGTTTTTTGCATTTATATCACATTTTGTGCCAATATATAATTATATATATAATATATAAAATATATATAATATTATATATATTTAATATAATTAAAGTATATATATAATATTATATATATATATAATATAATATATTAGCGTTTAACATGCCTTCAGTAGACCAACATGAGGCGAAGGAGTGTTTGCATAAGTATACTTCAATCTATCTGAAGGCGAAACCAAAATATTTGGGGGTTTCACTAGTTTGCCTTAAGTTTCCTAATGTTAGAAAAAAACAGAGTTAACAAAAATATTTAGTGTGAGAGGCATTTTACTCTACATAAACTTAAGAAAAAACATTCTTCCTACGCGGGAAAACCATAGCTTTCCACAGGTTATAGTGCTATCAGACAATTAACTAAATATTAAATATAGTTCTTTAAATGACAGTGATTTTCAACACATTAAACTTCCATTTTACTATTTGACGTTATATCTAGAAACTTATGGTTCACCATTTACAAAGATAAAAGATCCTAAAGACTGTTTTTTGTGAGGCAATGAGAGAAATATACAAACGGGTAATGTACGGTGGCCAAAAATTTTCTAGTCAATAGGCGGTGATCTTACGGTAACCGCGTTTTCAAGAAATCCATCAAAGAGTATATACTAAGCTCATACCAATACATTCCGTAAACACAAGCGTCTACTAAGTTGAAAGAGCTCCAGCCTACTATTAAAAGACACACGCATGCATAGGTATTACTAATAATGAATACTTTTAAACAATTATATTGATACTGGACGCATCAGCTTATTCTCATAAACAGATACTTACCTTATAACATATAAAGACAAACACGTTTATAAATGTAAAGCTAGATAAAACCGTTATATAGCATGATAAAAACAGTAAGAAAAATTAAAGATAATTCGGAATAAAGATGTAAAGAGTTATCAGTGGTATCTCGAACAGAGAATTCAGAAGGTTATGAAGCCGCATGACTACGGAACACGTTTTAAAGTTCACCAATCTCCGTCCATTCCGTCGTGCTAGTTTAAAGTTATATTATCTAGTGATTTAAATTGTAAAAAATAAAAGGAGGGTTCTATAAACAAAATATTACAAAAGTAAGTTTTAACCCTGTAACTCACGAATATAAAATTAAAAAACTATTAGTAAATAGGCAGAAGCCGGGCTAAACAGTATTTGGTGAAAGGTTGGATATCCTGCTAAGTTTAATACTTATATAAAAAGCAAGTGAAATTAAGAATCATTAATCAGTGCTCATTGTAACCATCCCAAAACATTCACTTTTTATTAACTCTTCGTTCTGAAATTCTTTGATTTACAATCTTTAGATAAACTCTCGGATTTACAACTTTTTAATGAATTCCTAACAACTTGAAAGAGGTATAGAAAGTTAGATTATGTAAATGATATTAAATACGACATAGGACAAATTCTACCCTCCACAATCATTCAATGTGGCTTACAGAAAGTGCTAGAATAGTTTGAAACTATATACAAAGTGAAAGATTACTCCGTAATCTAAAAGGCATACAATTGCTACAGAAGCTGAATACGACAACATTTGCCACAAATTACTTACTTCTTTGAAAATTTGTTCGCCGGAGCATATTTTAATCTACCTGCTATTTTAGTCTTAAAACGACTCTCTGATATGGGAGTATTTCATGTGTTAGATTTGTATAACAAAACTGATATGCTTATATAAGATAACAGTAAGTAACTATCTTTAATCCAAAAGAAGTAGGTAAACCTGCGAAGACCTGTATATGTTTCTCTCAACGATCACCATGCCAACGAACATCACATATCCGTAAGCGTTAATAGTGAGCTGGATATACTTCATATACTCCCTACCTATGTTGAAGCAGAGCGGTTATCATATCTAGGACGGAATAACCCGCACATTATCCACAAGAACAAAAGACAGAGCAGACGCATACTGCAATAATATACATGTACCCCGTCCGACGATTGCTCACCACCCAAGTATGGCTTAGTATATACAAATATAATTTATCATCACTATTGTAGTAAACTAAAGCTCCCTTATTAAGTATACTCTATTTTCCACAAAGCAGTAAAGTCTATAACCATTCCCTAATTTTCATTATTACCTCCTGAACTAGATCAATCATTGACTCTGTACTCTTGCATATAAAAATGTAAGAAGAAATCCCTCCATTTACATACGATGCATTATTATGCAAAGTTCATATTAGAAGGAAACAGATGCAGTAATTACAGCCTAAATGTCTTATATATAAGAGTTTTATTCAGATATATTTTTCATTCATTAACTTACTCTCACCAGTGTAAAAATAGTATAAGAAAGACACTTCTGTAATAATGGACGAAGAAAAGGTATTCAGAGGATCAAAAAAGCAGAGGGGGTATGGCCTTGGTGGTTTTTTCCAAGCTATGGAGAAGTGCAAAGCCTCTACTCAGGAGAGGTGGGAATATATAGGTAAAAAAGCTATAAAAACAGGTTTGCATACTATTCAAAATATTGCGTGCGGCAGGAGATAACCTACGTGCATCATTAAAAAGACTAATTGCTGTTTCAGATGAATTTTGGATATTTTAAGCGTAAATCAAGACCGTTAAAATGTCAGGGTCAAGGTCGAGGGACCAAGAAGACTGTCATAAAGAAAAGCCTAAGCGGAAAAAAAAAACTCTAAAGAAAAAGTGTATTGATTTTGATGTTTTTGCTATTTAATTACTAACTGTAATGTTTAATAGAAATGTGTATTACTGTATTTAGTGGAAACTGCTCGTTGTATACGACCAAACTCCTACATACACAGACTGGCATTTCCTTCATCCTTCTATTCCTGATTGTTGTAAGAGGGAATTGGATCTCTTCTCCATAACCCTACACGATTGCGGAGAGCCACTTCAACTTTATCAGTATTAATCCATTGCATTCAATTACCAATACCAGATGTCCTCTATAGTTCAATATTCAGGCACTCTCTGAATCAATACCTAGACTCCCTCTAATGTGTTTTTTATATAGTAAAAACGAAAATTACAAAACCTGACTGTACATATTATCCTTTCGGGCTGCAGGACCACATAGTATATACAGAAATCAAATTCCTGCTTATAAGTTTCACTCAGGTTCTTGAAGGTCTATCTTAACGGAACTAATCACGTAGAGCTGCGTCGCTGCTAATATCCATAGAACTAATATAGAACATTTGTTAATATTACTTTCAGACGACGCTAAACAATCTCATCTCCAATCATTGGGTTTTTATAGTTTCAAAGTATCTAAAGCTGGCACCATATAGATAAAGCAGCTAAAGTCATTAAATACACTACTTATGAAATTTTACGCGCGATTAAATGCATATCTTCTCTCAAAGAAAGACTCATCACCTCGTAGACACCATAAAAATCCTTTTTAACCCGATCAAATCGCAAATTTAGCTCTTAATAAAAAAAGTAAGCCTACTGTACAGCTGTATGTCCAGAACCTGGTTTCAAACTTTGGAGCCAATCTCTATGTTAGAAAAGTGAATTCATCACCACAGCTTCATTGAAATTAAAATTCGCTTGACACTACAGCAAATACCCTATTAAGAAGTGAAACCAAAATATTTAATCTTTCACTCAAGAATTATCGAGTATCAATATCCAAACAATGTGAACGGAAATCTACCACAGAAAAGTAATAATAGGGATTGCTGGAACATGAAGCCTACTCAGGAATTATAAAAAGTCACCCAATAAATTCACACCTTCGGACTTAGGGGTATCAGTTTACATTGAAATGGGACTCCTCACGGACGGATTATGAAAGTTATACAACTAGACCTATCTCTCTGTACACCGCCCTTTTACACTTAATAGCCATACTGTCATCAGTTAATATAGGACATGCTTTAAATCTTTTGCAAGAATACCCCGCACAGAATTTATTTAATGCTCCATATCTCTAAAGCGACCTTTCAGCTTGTTAACTCTTATCATTTACCCTTTCTTGACGTACATTAGGTCCTAGTCTCTCTTTTGGATCAATCTACAAGCAAACCCAATCCCCAACTTAGTGGTTCTATCTGAGCACCTCAACTCATTGAAATTCAACAAGAGACGCAACGCTAACTTTGAATATTAAATGAATGAAAGGATAATAAAATCGGTAAAGAATGAACCTCCTTTAGGTGGGGTGTTCGCTATAACGAAAGTACAAACTCTGTAAACTTGGAATGAGATAACCTCTTCATCTATTCCCACTACATTGCCTCATCTCATATCACCCTCACAGTACATTGATTTCCGTTTATAGAGCAAAAAACGACGCTGTTCACATAATTGATTCTCATGTAGATTAAATTTATGAATATCCATTATATCCAACATATTTTAAAATATTAATAATGTAAGTTGTTGATAAAAAAACATGTCCTACCCTGTTCACCCTTATATCTAATTTTATGTTGGAGTCTATTGATTTATCTCCATTATATGCTTATTCTTATTATAATACATGTATGTGTTAATAAAATTAATAAATAGATATATTTGATGCTAAAAATTGTATGTCAAAGGATTTTATATTTCTAATATTATGTAATAAATCTTAAAATGAAAACCGATTTCACTACCCTTAAAATCCCCCCAAGCCCCCCCCCCCACAACAAACGTAAACTACATATAATACTAATAAATATAGATGAGAAATAATTATCATACATACTATCAATCATAATATATAATACTATAATATAATATACATATATACATCATATATATATCATATATTACTAACTACATATACTACTATATATATTAATATTATACTAATATAAAATAAATATATATAAAATAATCTACTAACTACTATAAACGGTTCCGTCTGAAGAGACAATGAGAACATTCCGTAGTGAGAACAAGGTAAACATATCCACAGACAAACTGCGCTATGATTTTTTCTTACACTACCACTTTTCAACAAGAAGTATAAAAGACAAAAATAAAATAGAAATACAATATAATAATAATAAAAATAAATAAAAATAATACATAATAAAATACTATAAATTAAAAGTATTAAACAATATATAAAAATATAACAAGACAAACACATTCTAACTACGTTCTAGCATATTTACTATTAAGCAATGAGTTATAAGCAGAATAAAACAGTAAAACAAAAGCATACAATACCCCTTTGAATTGCTACTGTACACACCCCTTTGACTTACGACTTTACTGCCTTTAAGCTACTGCTAATAGTTACCATAAATATTAAGTTAAAGCAGTAAAGCATTTGAAAGTGCTAAAGCCAGTAAAAACGTACAACAAAACCCATTACAGTTCCTTTGATTTATAAGTAACACCTCTATTGAATCTGACTAATTTACTGCTTTAAACTACTTTTAATGTTAATAAAATATCATGACCGTTAACTGCCAGAACAGCTATGCTGTTAAGCAGTAAACTGTTATCAAAACAAAAGCATCAACTATCTCCCTCTATGGACTTGCATAACGGTACACAACCCTCTCTTGCATAACTCCATAACTGCTCAAGTATGTAATGCAAATATCAAATATGGAGTTAAAGCCAGTAAACATCATGAAGAATAAAACGCCATAAATGCAGTAAAACAAAGAATCCTACCTAATCCCTTTTGCTACTAAAACACCATCTATTGATTACTTATTTACCTTCTTAAGTATTAAATTTAAATAAAATATCTTGACTCTAAAGCCCAGATCAAGCAAGTAACACAAAAGCCATCACTAAACAACCATACTTGGCTCTACGGGTACACCCTCTTTAATTTTTACTGAATTACTTGCTTTTAAGTATTAAGTATGAGTACTAAAGCAGATAAAACTAATGAAGATTTCAAAACATAAAGACAGATAGTCCTAAAGCAGTAAAAACCGAAAACACAAACCTACCCTAATCCCTTACGTTGCATGTACACACCTCTTATACATTTACTGGATTACCCTGCCTTTAAGCAGCTGTACAAGTAATCATGTCCTTTAATACAAAATTTCGTACAAAATTTTAGTAAAATGAATGATTCATACTTATCTGAAAAACGAAAATTTCTTAAGCTTGCGCACTTCCTTTTTAAAAAGTTTACACTTGACTATCACAACTATGAAACAATATTATCGTTCCGCAGGCTATTATTGCGCCTGCGATCGCACCGTGGCACGGTTACGCGAAATATTGCGCCTCGGCACACTCACGTCTGCCTTTCTGCCGGGTGCGCCTGCGGAGCGCACGATAGCCGCATTTCCGGTCTACATCTCAACACGATATTGCACAAATCACAATCTCTTTATTGTGATGTGCTCATGTTTACTAATGTTGATATAGTAGTATTTAACCTAAATATCTCTCCTGGAACCAATTTATAGCGAAATATGTCATTTAGGCCTAACACGATAGCTATCTACCTGATTTGACTCGTATGAAAAAAAAAACTCACTCTGGGCTATTTGAAATGTAACTCCACGACCTACGTGCAAATATACTAAAAGGAACTGAAAGTATCTTCATAACAGATAAAAATACTAAAAAAGGACTCAGAAAGGTAGCTGAGATATAGAAAATCGAGTCGCACGAAAAAAGGACCATGTTGACGCGGTGCGTTGCGGTGCGCCAGGCCTTGGGTTCCCGTCAATTGCGTCTTGACCCTCCGGGAAAACGCTTTCTTCACGACCCCGAAAAACCCATAATTTGACCAACAACGGCTCTTAACAACGCTAAAATATCCACTGTTAGCAAAGATTTGCAAACTACGGTGCAAATGTTGCAAATTCTACAGCCATACATCCTAAAAAACACCCATGAACTCTAGCTGAGGTATTAAAAATAGACTGTACTGACAGACACTTAAGCGCGTCCTGTACGACTCCCCAACAACGTCTGTGTCAACTATGTAACCTTACTACTGAGCTATTCGCCAACTGCATTTTCAGCGTTATAGCTCTGAATCGTCCATCTGTTAACAGTTCTCATTTACGTTCTACTGCAACTATCGCAATTTTTTACAAACTTCGGTATACTGTATAATAAAATTTATTAATTAACTTTGAAATATCGCCAAAGTTAATTCTGTCATAACCAAATGACAGCATTATAATTCAAGTTCTACTCCGAGAATAAGAGCACTCTATGAGACATGCTTATCGTTTTCATTCTTCATAGAGCAACCATCGCACCCTTCACCTGAAACGTTCTGCCTGCCAACACACTTTCAGATCTCTACACCAAAACGACAATCACCATCACCGCTCTTCAAATAAGGGGCTGTTTTAGATACACATGATGAAGATTCCGCCAACATCCTCCACTGTACGCGGAACAAGAAATGTGCATCCTCCAAATAAAAAATCTTATAATAATTTATATATATCTATTCTTTTCCAATGTTAAATCCATTACTGTATACTAAAGCTCAGATTTAAAAGGTAACATGTGTAAAGTTCCCTTTCTATCATTGTTTTATAGTAGTGTTATTGCGCACTTAATGTATATTAGTACATAAGTACGTAGTTTGCTTTTACACTCGCCGACACAAATAAACCTTATTCACTACCGGCTTTCCACTTAACGGCTGAGGTCCGAATCCAATTCGCCGTTATGCGAGGTCCCTGCACTCTATATATATATATATATATATATATATATTTATTTTATATATATATATATAATAATACTATTATATAATATAATATTATACTATATATATATATATATATATATATATATATATATATAATATATTATATATATACCTATCTATAAATTTTTCAAGAAGCAGTGACAAACTTGATTTATCTGGCTTTACTCTATGAAATTAACAGTTATCCTAGTTCCTTAATAAATGCGATTTTATTATTTATTATTATTATATTTACTATTCATCTTATTCTAAATCTATCATTAATTATTATTATTATTATTAGTATTATATTATATTCTATTATATTATTATATATTATTATCATCAATATTAGTATTATTATAATTATTATTATTGTATGTATTATCAACAGTGAATGCAACTACTATACTATATACTATATATATATATACTATATATACTATAATAATATAATATATTCAATATACTATAATCATATATAAATATAATATATATATATATATAATATATATAATATTATAACTATATATATCTACTATAATATATTAATATATAACTAATATATATATATATTACTATATATATATATTATATATATATAATATATATATACTATATAGGACAACTGGATCGGGGATCATAGAGCAAAAAATTACAATTACTATATAATATACTATAATATATAGTAAATAACTTAATATATAATAATAATATAAATATCATTATATAATAATTATATATATATTGATTTTTACCACCCCTGAGAAAGTTTGCTTAAACTATTGGTACTTCTGCACACACTGTTAACTCAGATCACATATTTCGCGGACGATCTTTAAAACTTTTATGCGCATTGTATCTTTCTAATACAATAGTATAATAAGAACTTAACTTACATAATAATTAATATAATATATATATATATAGATAATATATAATACCTTAATATAATATCACTAATACCTATAACTCATAATATACCGAATCATATCCTATACTTATATATATATATAATATATATAAATAATATATATACGCTATACATTGAACATACTACTATATCCTATATATATACTAAATATATACTATTAATATACAATATACTACTTATAATATTATAATACACTGCTATACTATTAATAGAACTTTGTTTATTAGTTATCTGGTAACTATAATATATATAAAATATTATATTATAACATATATATATATATAGACAATTATATAGATGATATATATCAAAATTTGATCATATATTATATACATATATAATATTTTTAATATATATATATATAAAACTAATATATATATATAATAATATTAATATATATATTATATATACTATATAATGTATACTTACATATAATAATTATTATATGAGTATAATAAATTAAATTAAATTATATTTGTTAGCACAAATACAAGTGAAGCGTATAAAGGAAAGAAAAACGCTACTTTCTCGTATACGCAATATCACTCATTTCATCACTCCATTTCCTATTAATATACTATATAATACTACTATATATAAATAATACTATATAATATCTATATAATATATACATAATATACTACCTATATATACTAATTATACGAATATAATACTAATATACGTTATATAGCATAACTATATTCTTACTATATATACAATACTATTATATAACTATATTATATATATACTATAGATATTATAATAGTATATATATATATATATATAAAAATATCTAATATATAATGTTATATATATATATATAATATAAATAATACTATATAATCATATATATAATATATTAACTATATATCAATATATATATATATATATATAAATATATCATAATATATATCATATATATATATAAATAATATAATAATAATGTTATATATATATTATATAATATATAAATATATATATAATATATATATATATATATTATATAGACTATTAATGAAAATTATCAAAATAAATAACTTCTATTGAAAAATATTAACAAGTTAATATACTATATATATATATAATATATATATATACATATATCATATTATAATATAATATATTATATATTATATATACTATATATATTATATTAAATATAATATATATATATATACTATAATAATTATAATATATATATAATATTATATATAATATATAATTACATTATATATTATTATATATATATATATAATATATATATATATATATATAGTTTATATTATATTATAATAATAACATAATTATATATATATACTATATATATATATATATTATATCATAGTATATATATATATTAAATATATATTATATACTTATAATAATATATATTTATATATAATATATATATAGAATATTGCGATATATATAATACATATAATCATATATCATAATACATATATATTAGTATATATATAAATATATATATATATATGTATATATCATATATATTAATAAATACTATATATATATTATATATATAATATATAGATATAATATATATAAGATAGATATTATAATAATATATATACTTATATATATATACATAATAGTATATATATAGTATATAATATATATATAATATATAATATCATCTATATTATATATCAGCGCCGCTCGTGGCCTGTTTGCAGGTTTGCGCACCCACCATTTTATACAACTTGCAGCTAGTGTAATCAATTTATTAATTTATATCTTTAATTTCTAGTAAGATAAATATAAAGAAATTAAAAATTGCCATACCATTTATAACAACACATCCAATATTTATACTATAATATGAAAAAAGAAACGTCAATCACAATTTATAGTTAGTCCAAATGGGGGATCAAACCCAACATGATGTTAGCAGCACACTTCACTACAACAATATGCACCTATACAGTTATGAGCGAGAAAAAGTGTGTGACAATCTGACCCGCGTGGACGCTTCATACCTACACACTTGCGTCTGCATATCCAGGTACAAAACGCGCTAATTTGAGTTAAACAATTCAAGTTAATCAATACCAAACTAATCAACCAACTAACTCAAAATCTCCTGTTACCAAAATTTAACGTCTCCAAGAGCGACACACCACGCAACTATGAATACTGGGTTATTCCCGGATTATGTCAGATCCCTGCTATATCCAGTATAATAATTCGCTCTCTCCTTCTCATCTCTCATCTCACACTATATAATATATATAATATATATACCTATATATCATCTTAAATATCATATATAACTATACTAATACCTACTATACATATACTTAACTAAAAAATAGGTACTATATATAATAGAAACCAATATCATGCTCATGGTCGATTATCCCCCAGGTATTTGAACGCCCAATTTTTTTTTAAAATCTAAATCCGAATAAAAGATTGAACTCTCTTCGGCCATTAGCCTTTATTTACTTTATTTTCTCAGTAACAAATAGCAATCGTGAAAAAATCAATATAACAAATACAATTAATAACAAACCAGATTGTGATAGCTATCGCAGTAATCTTCCGTATAGTGTAATACTATATCACGTATACATAAGCAAAGTTAGCCTATGAGTTTAATTGGTTTACAAAGATTTGAACTTTTTTTTTTATTTAATAACTTTCTAGAGTCGTAAAGCGCTTTACTAACAGTTTCATTTAATATTTAGCATTTTCACTCAAGTCACTGAAAGTGTTCGACATTCATCACAACTCGAGCTAACCTCCTTCTATAAATATCACTCGGACTGGCGGATAACCGACATAGATCCTCAATATATATCTTAATATATATATATATATCATACATTTATATATAACACTATATATAATGTTTTTCACATTGATATATAATATAATTAAATCAAATAAAACTCGTTATATATAATAAAATAACATATATAACATCATATCATAATATCTACACTACTAAAACTAATCACTATAATATACTAACTAAATACTAATATTATACTATATATTAAATTATAGCTTCCCTATTAATCATATTATATACCTGTTTATAAAAATAATTACTAATATAATATACATATATACATATAATATATATATAAATAACTATATATATAGTACATAATAGAAATGTGAATGTGTACATGTGCAGATGCACCACCCTTATAGCTCTTTCGAGCTCCACTATTATTCTATATAATTATATAATAAATATATATAATTCTCTCTTT
>JABUQX010049483.1:0-50982 GCA_015478945.1 Trachelipus rathkii | reverse complement strand
GAGGAGAGAAGAAGAGAAGGGAGAGAGAGAGAGAGAGAGAATGACTAACAACTTAGAGAGACGAGAGAGAGATGAGAGAGAGAAACTGAGAGAGAACGAAGAGAGAGAGAGAGAGAGAGAGAGAGAGAGAGAGAGAGAGAGAGAGAGAGAGAGAGAGAGAGAGAGAGAGAGAGAGAGAGAGAGAGACTACAAACCTCTGTAATGTTTGTGATGAAACTAATCTGCCATCAAGGAATCCTAAAATCCCTAAAAACCTCGGATGAAGGAAGTCTCCAATCCTCTTCATTTTTGTTTCATCGTCAAACTTGTGTTTTGCATTTGAAAACTTTTTGTCATTCTCTATATCTTGTATCTCCAAAAATTCATTCAAAACAGAATCTTTGCACGTATGAAGACCGAGTATTAATTCATTAACCTGATTCTGTTTATTATTATTATTATTATTATTATTATTATTATTATTATTATTATTATTATTATTATTATTATTATTATTATTATTATCAACAAATTTATTTTTATTTTTCATTAATAATAATTTTATTTTTATTTTCCATTTGTTTCCCACCATTTGTCCTTTTGTGAATATATAATAAATTTCCATTACCGAACAGAACACTTTCATATTGTTCTATATCAATGTTTGTAGATAACAGAGAGGAAAACACATTCTGCTTTTTCTCATGGTGCAAAAAATACCTATATATGCAAGTATGTGGCTGACGGAAGAAGAAAAATAATTTAAGTAAATAATTTGTGGTTTTACTGGATATTTCACACAAAACTATTACCAATATTAAGAATTATTTCAGAAGTGGCATAATTACTGATGATGGGAAGAGGAACCGGGATAGAAATTGCAGAATCTGGGGAATCAAATTTCTTTCCGTAGAAATAGAAAAAATTATACGCTAAATATTATATAATATATTATAATATATACTATATATATATATATACTATATTATTAGTATATATATATATATAAATATATATATATAGATAATATATAGAACGTATATATTTAATTTTTGCGCATAATGTGTCCCTATATATATAATTATATATACAAAGAAAATATAAACGAATAATATTATATATATATATTATATATATATATATATTATATATATTATATAATATATATATATATATATATATATATATATATATACTATATTATATATATATATATAATATATATATATATAATATATATACTATATAATATATATATTATATTATATGATATATATAAATAATATATATAAATATATAATAATTATATAATATATATATACACATTGTGATTCAAAACCTCTGCACAAAACTCGGAGTCTGATAGACAAAACGATAAGAACCATTTATTGTTAAAATAAGCTAGTTGAGTGACGCTTCGTTTCAAAGTTTCGGATGATGTAAGGTAAACCACGTTATGTTGTTTGACGCGTCGTTACTTTTAACCGAGTTTTGGGTATTCTAAGTTATGTATTTTGTGTGGCGCTGCGTATACATCTGTGTAATCCGAGTGATAAGGTAAACAATAAGGTATTTGTTAAACAACGTATGTGTTTGGACGCGAGGTTGTAAAGCAAATAATGGTAGATTGTTATGAAATCATTTTATTGGGGAAAATTACAGGTGGTGTTCAAAGTGTCTGCCCTGTACCTGATAACATTCGTTACATCGTGCCATTGCCTGTCAGACTCTACCGAACATTGCCCGCACTGTGTCTGATTTGATCAAATGCAGTGAATATTCGCTGAATCAGTTTCCTCTCTTGTGTCGACTTGTTAAGTACACAACACTCTTCCCATGCCCCCAAAGAAATAATTTAAGGCGTAGGTCGGGCGATCTGGCAGGCCACGCAACAGGTCCCCCCTCTCCCTATCCATTTGTCAGGTAACTCTTACAGATGCGCCCGTACTGTTGCTGAAATGCTCTGAGCGATCATGGTTGGACCACATATGTCTCTGCGGTCGCAAGGGTATGTAGCCTTGAGCTGGCGGAAGGCGTGTTCTGGATTGCAGGTACGCAGCCATCCAAACGGTGTGGAATGATGACAGTCCAGCAGAAATGCCAAGAATTCCACCCAAGCGGCTACGGTTAAATTTTCGCCTGGTTAACTTTGATGAACATCATGCGGATTCCTCGTCCCATGTGGCTGTTCTGCTGGTGAGGTAGCATTCACGTGATGAAGCACGCCTCATCGGTAACTAAACATGTGCAGGAAGGAAGGATATCGATGCTCTGTTGCCAGAACACCCACAGGGCAAATCGCCACACGGGGTCGAAGTGTTTGCCCAAGTCCCTTGTACTTTCTCTGTAGGGTATGCATCGGAGGCTGTGTCTCTTGCAAGACCCAAACCACAGACACTGATTTGACCCATGCTACTGAGCATGGCGGCGGTGCGAGTCGACTGGGTCGTCTGGCGACCTCTCAACGCATCTCTTCGTTTCAAAAAAACGCAGGAAGTTCCTCGTTTTAACCCGGTTTCCACCAATGCACGGACGAAGCGCCATTATCTCGAAGACGCTTGATGAAGGCGAGCAAAATTGTGTGGTGGTGATTTCGTGTGGGAAACCGTTCCCGGTACATGAGGTTGCTCTCTCGGTCCATTTCCATTAGCCGCACCTTAAACTATCTTCATGTCGTTTAACTGCGGAAGAGGTAGTTGATCCATTCTAATCGGATGCCTACCACTTACTGAAATCAGCAATGAATTGGCAAAGTAAAATGTATTGCACGTGTTCGAAGGACGTTCAAGCTACACACATTACGCACGCACAAACACATTAAAATTAAGTAACCTAAATCGTCGGTAAACCTACATGCGACGCGTCACACAACATTAACTAGTACCTGCAATCGTCCGTAACTTTGAAACGAAAGCTCATACAATATAGTGTTTAACAATAAAGTCTTCTTATCGTGCTTACAGCCCTCGAGTTTGTAGTCGAGGTTTGAATCACCACTGTAACTTTATAGTAATATATTATATAATAATATATATATATATATATAGTATATATATAATACTATATATATAATATATTTGTATTTCTATTCGATTCCTATAACAAAATGTATGTACCTATTTTATATATACGGTATATGTATATATATAGGCCATTATACTTATACATAATATATAATATAATATATAATATAATATATATATAATAATCTAATATATATATAAGTATATAATATATATATATATAATATATATATATATATATATATATATATTCCTACAATTTTATAACTCCTTTAAATTTTATTCCCATAGACAATTCATTCCATAGTTTTTAACAAATATTTAATTGCTTTGTATTCATACTTCCTATAAAATTCTTCTCCTAGACATGTTCTCCATGTATTAAGTTACAGTAATATTAGATACCGGTATATATATATTTAGTTATTAATAATTTATGTTTTAGCATACACTGCATACATAAAAGAGCACCTAAACATCCTATGGCTGAATTGTAGTTTTCCAGCCTCTCTGTCCTCCTAATATTGATTATTATTGATGGAGAGGTTGCATTCTCAGAGTTTCACTATTTACAGAGTTCTAGGCTACTTATAAGTGTAAATATACTAGTACAGAAAGAAATTGAAGAACTCGATTTACTTTTCCCAGAAATTCATTTTTAAGGGGTTATGTGACTATTGCAAGTTGTAGGGTAAGTAATTGAAGCTAAACAGCATTCATTATAATAGAGGTATATTGAAGTGATGTAACCATTCAAAATACAGGAAATTGATAAAAGCAAAACGTTCAATATGCGAAAAACTCCACATGAACATAAATAAATCCACATTTCATGCATGAGTGAAAAAATTCAAGCATTGAAGGTTTCTCAGAAACTAAGCCATTAAAAGCTCGCAAAAACGGAGACAATGAATTTCTTTCAATATTAAAAAAATAAAGACAAAGAATAATGAGAACATAGAAATGTTTGAATATTATTTTTCTAAAATCTTATTACTGAGAAGGAGGGGGACTATGTTACAAAAAATGGTTGGAAGACATGAATTTCTGAAACATTATAAATAGTTTTCCTTGCATTTACCAAAACTACATTCACGAGAAAGATGTTCCAACCAATTGTTCTAAGAACTCCTGTCTAGCAGTTTCATTTCCTGATGCGGTTGATGCCTTTCAAAATAGAGAAGGTAGAGCAAGTTGAGCTAGATGGTAAAATAAGATTAATGGGATGAGAGTAAACAGGTGAAGTCGTATAATATAATATTAGTAGATCAATGATCGACCTGAATGAAAGAAACTGGGTTGAGATGAAACTAAAACCTGAGGAACAACACTGTTGATATTTTCAGAAATATGAAAAGGTTAACGAATATACCTATTAAATATCAGAATTACTAGAGGAACTGCAAAATTAAGTAACACATATTTTATGAAATTTAAATATAACATCTATCGTATATGGGTAAAAGAATAAGTTTTAGATAACAGGTAATTTTAATCGAATCACAAATTCCCTATTTAATATAACAGGAATGAGATATATACTTCATAATTTAAATTTTTTTTATATTTTAAATTAAAAAATGTCAAGCCAACTTTTACAATATTTATTTTAAAATAAAAGCTAATTATAAGTGGCAGTAAGTGCTTAAAATACTTTGAAAATATATACTATGAATCGTAATCATAAAAAGTATATAAGATTCACCTCATCACTACTACTTACTCCAACTTTATATTAGAGTATTTGATGTAAAATTATTGAAATATGAAATGCCAAATATATATATTTAAACAAACTCATTTTATAATATTACTAATTTTATTTTTAATACCTGGAAATGATCAATCAGCAAATCTCTAAGTCTTAATCCGAAGCAAGCAGCCAACTCTTGAAGTAAAACAGGCCTTTCCATTTTGCATGACTTTAAGACTAAAGGTGGTAAAAGATGTCTTAACTGGCTTGTTCCAAATGGCAACCAACTGTTAATAAAACATAACATTAGTTCAAAATAAACAAGCGCATAGGAAAATGATACATATCTTTGATATCCTTTTAAGCTGCTAAAGTTAATTAACATCACCTTCCTCTGTTTTCCCGTCCATTAGACCATTTAAACACATCACTAATTTGGGTCAGAAGATAAGATATTTCTCCTTCTTTGCCTACCTGCGAAATAGTCTGAAAAATAATAAAAAATTTAATAAAATGCATCCAGAGTACTGCCCAATTATATCCTACCACCGTTAATAATAAAAAAAATCAAAGGCTGATGACTACTAACCTCAGCTAAGGATTTCTTATTTCTTAAGTAAAGATCTTTTGGATTAATCATGTAGAGATTCACACCAATCTCCAATAAAAAGACATCCAAGAGCAGAAATCTCCCTATCAGTGCTAGAGATAAATCTAACAATAAAATTTACTATTTCTTCTTCAAAACAAAAATCATTAACACTGCAAAATAAAAACAAAAAAAAGGCTAATATATATATATATAATATATATATATATATAATATTATAATCATATATATATATATATATATATATATAATAGTATATATAGATATATATATATATATAATATATTATATTATATATATAAATTATATTTAGGTTTTATGGATTTACAACAGCGTATGATAGAGTTAATAGGAAGCCTTATGGGCAGGTATTATGATATATGGTGTTGGTGTAGGTCTGAATGGAATCAAAATATTGTATGGCATAGTGAAGCGTAGGTAAGAATAAATGGTGTCAATGTGATTGGTTTAGATGAATAGCGGAGTGAACAGGTTTTTGTTCTCCTTGGTTATTATGGTGTAGTATGGTGGGGCGTTATGAAGAAGTCGAGGGGATGGCGGAATATGTGTTAGAATATGGAGAATGGAGAGGAAGTGAGGTTCCCCTACCTATTGTATGGGATGATGGTTCTGTTGGCGAGTCTAGAAGAGAGTTGAGAGGATTGGTGGAGAGGATTTGCAGGGTATGTAACATTAACTAGAGGGTTGAAATAAAAACGTAGATAGAGTAAGGTGTATGGTTGTGAGTGAGGACAGTCCTCAGTGTGAATTATGTTAGATGGTAGCAGCTGGAGCAAGTGTCTGAGTTTAAATATTAGGTATCGTGTGGACGAGAAGAACGGATGATGACAGAGGTAGTTAAGAAAGTTGGAATGCAGAAGTGGCTGGTGCAATTAAATCGTTGGTGTAATGTAAAGGACTAAGTGTGAGTGCGCTAGAAGTCTTACATGAGGGATGTTTTACCTGTGTTATTGTATGGTATTGAGACTATGGTCTGAAATAAGAATAGATCTAAAATTCAATGTGTTCAGATGGGACAATCTTAGGGCAGCTAGTGTGAAAAGAGATTAATCAAAGTGAGAATGAAACGTATTAGAGAGTGGTTGTGTGTGAAGAAAGGGTAAAATGACGAGAATAATGAAGGGTGATGAGACTGGTTTGGTCATGTGGAAAGTATAAATGATAGTCGGTTGGCGGATGTATAGTGGTGAGTGCGTTGGGAACCGACCGGCTGGGAGACCGAACAGACAAAGTGGATTGAGTCGGTGAACGAATGTCTGAAGGAGAGGATAATTGAGTTTTGGCAGAGCGAAATAAAGATGCACTGATAGGAGAGAATGCGCGGGTTTTGTAGATGGGGCATGGTTGTGCCCACCTGGGCCAAGGATGAACCCTTACATTGACGATTTACATAGTGAGGGTCCGTCCGGTCCCATGTTGCTCTAGGGTGGATTTTCTGTCTGACGAGCCTCACTAATTAATGGTACAGAGGGCGGCGGTAAAGGCTGGGCTTTCTTTCTACTTGCTTCATATTCTCCTACTGCTTTTGCTTTCGTGCTTGTACAGCACCTTAACCCCCAATCTTGGTTCAAAGAGGAAAGGAAAAAGAAAGAATATATATATATAATATATTATATATATTTATATATATTATAATATATATTATATATATATATTATAATATATATATATATATATATATATTATATATAAGGAGAGATTTCATGCATCCATAATGTCATTGGCAATTCGCTATCTTATTCTGGTGTTGTTTATTCTCGGAAATGTTTTTTATAATACAGTCTGGAATTGTTTACCATTTCTAATCCAGGCTGTGATACGTGGTGTTATTTATGATATGTCTTCAATTATTGAAAACCCTTAAAACATTTATAGATATTATACCAGTTTTTCTTTTTTTTTAGTACATCTTGTTATGATTATATGTATGAATGATATAATATAAAAATGATAAACATAGCACCAGGAGCACAGATGATAGTAAAAATATAATTGTGCTGAAAATTTATAATACACAAGAAGTTATAAGCCTTTCTAGCTGTCTCAGAGGTCAGTGCTGCAAATTTATTTGATTTTATTGATTAATAAACTGTAAGGATTGTAGTAAATGTACCGATAGTAAAGCTTGATCCTTATTACAGTTACATACTTGTTGCTTGCTGGAAGCCGTTGACGATCATTATTCCCCAATTGTAAGAAAAACCCTCTTGGATATATCAGGGTAGGTTTCTTATCATACATAGATATTGGCTCTTTTAAACGTCAAAATATGCCAAATATAAATTATGGTATAAATACCAAATAGATTGTTTATATTGACAGGCATCTTAGGATTCATCCTGAACCTTTCAAGTTTCTTATCTGGGCTCCATTCCGATTTTTGGATTCCTTCTTTTCTTTTGCTGATAATCTGAGTGGATTCCTTGGTGAATCTTTTCCTCCGCTTATTTAAAGTTGACATTCAATCCTGAATCTTTCTCTTTGCCCTGGATGTTTCGGAGTGTGGTTCCTGATCCCTCCTCCCTGCCAATTCTAACGATTGGGATTTTCTTCCTCTATAATAGTGAGTCAGCATAGTTGTATTCTCCTGAATCATACTCACCACTTGGAACCATTCCCCCAGTCAATTCAGTTAAGTCATCATTTATTCACAATTGTTGAGTCTGGATTTCTGATTCCCTTGATTTTATGCAAGCAATATTTGGAAGCGTTCGGTTTCCACTCTCGATTCTGATCCTAGAGCTGTCTGTGCTCGTGTACATATTTTACACCTTGGAACCTTTAACTTGCCCTCCAAGGTGTATTAACTAATTCTATTTAATCATAATCTTTTATTTATATTGTTGGGGTAGGACTGTGGTAAACATTAACTTTTGTCAGACCTCCCACCATATATTCTGAGCGATTTTAGTAAAGATAACACTTTTTATGGAGTGTCACTATCCTTCATATTGATGCTTTTTGGTATTGTTACTCTTAATCTTCGAGACCTCTATCGGGTTAATCTTCGAGACCTCTATCGGGTTAATCTTCGAGAAAGCTCCGGGAAACGAGCTAAATAATTCTACATCTTCCTTTAGTTAAAAATCTTAGATTGTATCAACATTTTATATCAAAGTTCACAATCCTCCTCGAAAGTCATTCAAGTCAGCAGGCCGACGGAGTCCTAAAGACTAACTTCCTCCGTTACGGAGAAAATCTAATCTGCTCCGTATTACCCTGATGGTGTCAGGTGGTTGCTGTGCTGACTAGACCTTCAAACCACTATCTTTGAACATCACAAACCTAACATTGACGTAATCTCCTATACTTTGACTTCCGAAATCAAAAATTCTTCGAACTTCATATCTCCAAGAAAGACGGAGAGAGGTAACCTCACCGTCGGGACACTGTTGGATCCAGCGTACTTCCTCTCCGCCACTAAATAAATTAAGTGGGCGCCCGAACAGACTCTGTTTGAGTTACTGTCGCTGCGTGCACTAGGATTGGACTCTTTGCTTCACATCAGTCATTATTATTTTTTGAAAAAAATACGATTCTCTTCAATTCTTTTCAAATAAATCTTCTTTTGTTTTGTACTTATATTGGACAGATCGAGAGTTAGTTAGTAATAACCCTCCAATACTTTGAAATTCTTTCTTTTGAAACTTACAAAAGAAAATGTCAGAAAAACCTCAACCAAAAGACTTGGATACGAGCATAAATGCTGATAGCCAAGAAGCTGTGGACTTTGATCCCTCTCTTGCAGCTGTCGCATTAGATCCACGGGTAGAACAACGTCTCCGTGAAGATCGTAATAAAAATAATGTAGGAAGAATGTAGGAATGAAATTGAGGAAAATAAAGACAGGGTAGAAGTTGTCAACTCTGACATGCCCTCTGACTTATCTTTAGCTCCTAACTCTGACAAACCTTTCACTGAGCCTGAGATGAGTACTTTATTAACTAAACTCCATAAACAGGTGTTAAGTGAAAGGCAATTGGCTCAAGTAAACGATACAGTCGGTAAGGTTGAACACAGAACGTTCCATGATCAAGGTCAAGGTATTCCACCTAACTTCGATTCCCATCATGTGCATATGCCTAAAAATACCACTTCTTTCTATGATCGTGAGTATAAACCTTCCTTAGTTTCCCAATCTCAACCACGATCAACGCCTTTTCTGCATAAATCCACCCAGCTATGTAGAAAATCCTAGAAATCAACTTCCTAATCCTAAACTTATTCCTAATCCTAATCTTTTTCCGAAATCAATTTATTCCTAATCCTAATCTTATCCTATCCCTAATCTTATGCCCTACTCATAATTTTCTTCCTAAGCCTCAACTTCTTCCTAATCCCAATTCGTCATGATTCTATACCCCCAGTAAATTACTTCCAACCTAAGTCTCTCTTTAGAACTCCCGATATGGGCAGAGACAATAGATTCTCTATCCCCTATCCATAGAGGAGAGGCTGACTTTTCTGGAAAGTATAATTACTACAGCCTCAACGAGAACAAATTCCTTTAAATCAATATCCGGAACACCAGATGTTTTCGACTGATTCTCAGCATTCTGTTATATTCCACAAGGAATTCCCAACGACTGCCATGCGTCGTATTCCTGACGACGATGAACCTTCAATGTATTCAGGACCACACATGAAAAAGAGACTTGACATGCTGGAGGAAGCCATTGTGCTTCTTACTCAGTTACTCAAGAACTCTCAGAAGCTTAAGGTCGTGGATCCGTACAAGTTCGAGGCTGAACAAGATCTTTTAGTCTACCTGGCTGATTTTGAAGCTTATTGTAGTTTACACTACCCTAAGCCCATCCACCAATGTTAAAACTGCATTGGCCGACTAGCTAGAAGCAAATTTCTTTGAACATATACCGAGAGAGATCATCAAAGACAACCGTGAATACTTCTCTGTACGGGACAATCTTGTGTGTTGGTATCGTGATGAGGAACGAAAGAAAAAAGAATACAGAATACAGAAGTATCATGCCGCTCACCGATACCCTAACGAGAGCATCAAAATGTTCGCCCTTCGGTTAGAGCGCCTAGCTAGTCAAGCATATCCTGGATACGATATGAGAGATCATGATTCCCTTAGAATAGCTTTTCTCTGTAGTTTACCTCCATATATTGAAACATTCGTCCGTCAATATATTAAAATGATGGAGTTGGACGGGTATAGTAGAGCTTCCTGGGAAAATATAGTGAATTTTGCGGACTCCTTAGATAGCGAGAATATCGCTTTCCCGAATTCCATTTCCCAAACTAATCCATTGGAGATCGACAAATCGACTTATGCCCAAAAGACCGCGATGAAAGTGAACCTAGACGAATCTTTGGAATCCGTTATCCGGATAAATACTGCACCCCCCGGATGGACTGAGGTTTTACATCAAAACGTCAAACAACAAAAACCTAAATTCAACAATGATCATCGGCCGGCTCCTAAGAAGAAAAATAGTCCGCAAGAACGAAATAATGGTAGTAGATACTATCGTGACTCCACCAATAGTTCCAAGAACCATGATGGTACCGTTCGTCCTGACCATAATTCAAATTCTCGTCCTAAGCCTGATGAAAGGAGAAAGGTTTTGTGTAACTACTGCGAAAAAACAGGTCACTCCATGGAAGAGTGTTACAAATATCTGGGAGTATGCAGTTATTGCAAAAAGAAAGGTCACATCAGGGCCAATTGTCGATCTAGGAAGTCTCCTTCCTCTTCTTCTCCGAATATCAGAAAAGTAGTCTGTCCCTTCTGCGGTGGTCCTCACGCTGGGATGAGGTGTTCCCTTAGTGCTCCTCCCCAGTCCCATAATCATGACCACGAGCCTTCTTCCCTTAGAACTGTTCCCTTTGAAAAAGTATATTCCCGGTCGTATTCTTCAAATCAATCGACCAATCACAGGCCTCCATCGTCCAAACAAGGTGGAACCATCCCTACCTGCAAGTAAAAATTTAAACCCTTTACTCTAATGATGAGTGCGGTTATGATCCCCCTTGTAACTCCTGTCTCCCCGGACTGAGTCCTCTGTGGAGACTAACCCTTTAATCGACTCACCCTCACTGATGCATGGAGGCACAAAAATTTAAAACTGTCTAAAATATTTCCGAGAAATCTTCCCGAACGACCTCCCTTAGAAATCCCTTACGGACGATGGTAGTCCATTGTACTCCTTTCAAGGAGGACCCTCTGATTGTTTCAGTCGCTTTGGTTCCCAACAGCTCAGGCTTCTATAGTTGTATGGTGGACAGTGGAGCTGGAATTAGTTTAATCAGCACTGAAATGACCGAGGGGTACATGAAGAACTTACCCTTACGGCCTTCTGTAGATATACAGGTTAATGCCATCAGTGGTCTGGTTCGAGAACATTCAGTACCTATTGACTTCTACACTGAATGTAATCTGTACTTCCCTGATAGTGATTATGTATCTAAGCCCGTCATTTTGTTGGTGGTTCCCCAGGAATTTATGCCAGCTTCGCTAGTTTTAGGGGCTGTCGCTTTAAAAGAAAATGACCTTCTCCCAGACTTAACTACGCGGGAATTAGTACATAGATCTAATGATTGTATAGAATTCATAGCTAAGGATGAGAGTCTAAACATCCCTTTTTATAAATGTGTCACGGTTAATTCCATTAATGTTCCCCCGTTTTCCTGTCAGATGGTGGATGTAAGTTGTCCTTCATCTGAAATCTCTGCTTTGGTAGGTTTTCAATCAGAGCCAATGGGATCCGTTGTACCAATTCCTGGTGTATTGGATTTGCGAGATTCGTGTAAGATCGCTCTATTTAATCCTTCCGATACACCTCATTATGTTAGGAAGGGTACTGTAGTAGGTAGCTTGTGTTCTTTGGAAGAAGAAGATATTCTTCAAATTAATACTAGGCCAGTAGAGGCGAATTCCGAAATCAACTTTAAAGCAGACGTATGGTCCCCCACTAAGTTGGAGGAGGAGTTTTGCTTTGCGGATATTCCCATCTCTGACCTCGAAAAGAAACGATTAATCGCAGTGTTATTAAAACATAAATCGGCTCTCAGTTTCGGTGACCACGACGTTGGAGTGGCTACTAATATCACACACAATATCGAGGTAGAAACTGGTCGACCTGTGAGATTACCAGTACGTCGTTTCCAGGGTCCCTTGGCTCAAGAAATAGAAAACCAATGTCATGAACTGTTGGAGCAGGATATTATTAGACCTAGTAAATCCCCTTATTCAGCTCCTGTGGTTCCGGTCCGAAAACCTGACGGTAAGTTACGATTATGTATCGATTACCGGAAATTAAATAGTGTTACAAAGACCGATTCCTTCCCGTTACCTAACCCAATAGATATGATTTATAATATGTACGGTAATGTCTATTTTACAACAATAGATCTGGTCCGTGGATATTATCAAGTGTCAATGGAGCCCGAGAGTGTTGAAAAAACTGCTTTTTCCACCCCCTTTGCACAGTACGAATATTTAAAAATGCCCTTTGGTGTAAAAAATGGTCCAGCAACATTTCAACGTGGTATGATGTTGGCGTTGGAAGACTTGCCATGGTCCGAGGTTATGGTATATTTAGATGATATTATCATTCTCAGTAAAAATATAGATGATCATCTAACCACCTTGGATCGTGTCCTTTCTGCACTAGAGAAAAACGGGTACAAACTTAAACCCAGTAAAACCCGGTTGTGTCGTACTGAGGTGGAATTCTTGGGTCACCATATATCCCGGAAAGGTATACTGCCCCTTCAGAAAAATCTCAAAGGAGCTTTAGAATTTCCTGTCCCCACTACGGTAAAACAATTACGCCAGTTTCTGGGAATGGTAAACTTTTATAGGCGTCATATTCCAAATTGTTCTCAAATCAGTAAGCCTTTATCATGCCAGACTGGTGGTAGATCCATTAAATGGACGCCGGAGTGTCAGCAGGCCTTTGATCAACTTAAGGAGGCCTTAGTAAATCCCACATTGTTAGGGTTCCCCGATTATAGTCCGGAGGTTTCTCCCATGGAGCTACATGTAGATGCTTCAGACTTCGGGGCGGGTGCTTGCCTTTCTCAAATCCAAGACGGAGAACGCAGGCCAATTGCTTTTATTTCTATGACCTTCAATGGGGCTCAGAGAAATTATGGAGTGATTGATAAAGAACTAACTGCTTTGCGTTGGGCTGTCAAATCCCTTAGACCTTTCCTCCGTGGTATAAAATTCATTATTTATACCGACCATATGCCACTCATCTATTTACAAAATATGAGTTTGGTTGATGGAAGGTTAGCTAGGACTATGGAAGAGCTCTATGAATATGACTTTGACATACGTCATATATCGGGCCCTAAAAATATAGTTGCCGATGCTCTCTCCCGATCTCCCGTAAATGATAATATAGAAGAACCCGCCGAAAATACTTCTTTGGATTTCATTCCTCCTGGGTTCTTTCCGATAGAAATCAGCGGGGGAGGAGACTCGTTATATAAGTGTTTTTCTCTTTACTTATATGGATCGGTCGAGAGACATTTAGAGGTAAGAGATGTTCTTATCGACGAGTTACAAAAGCATCCTGTAAAATATAAACTTCAAGGTCAGTTGGTTCAAAAAAGACTCCGATTATTAAAACTTCCGGGTCAATTGCCAATACCAGAAGTTATCACTGCTTTTACGGATGTCTTTAAAGTTAACGTTCACATATATTATGCCCATAATAAACCTTTAATATATGGAAATAACGTTGGTGGTGGTGAACCCTGTTATTTAAAATGCTTAGCCGGGGTTCACTATAACTATCTGCTAGTTACTTCTAGTAGTGAATAAACTTCATGTCGACTCCATCGGAGTATGTACCTTATTGAAGAAGGACCAGTCTTTTATAACCTTGTCTCGGGGTTATAAAATGACACACTTGTGTCCTGATACGAAGTAAATAAGCCTGGAGAATAAAAGTTGGCTTTGCTTCATTTTGTTTTGGACATGAAACTTCTGTCGTCTTACTGACTGGAACGTAATTTATTACTTACTTGGCCATCAAACTATCAGTAATAGTTCTGATAAGTTATCTTGAAAAAAAAAAAAAACTCTTATTCCTATCTTTCTTAATCTCTTAAGTAAACTTCCTTCTGAACTATTGTTCTATAACATCTTCATCTATCGAAGCTGTTTTGAATGTATGCTTTCTAGTGTGCCTGATCGTCAACCACTTTAACTTAGGTGACGAAAAAACCCTCCTGGTGTACCTGATTCTTGTAAAATTGATCTTTGTGTGTCTGGATTCTTCGTGTATGCTTGCAGACTAAAGATTAAAACTATAAACTAAAAATCAAAATAGTCTTGTGTAATAGAATTCCTCAAGTTATTTAACCACAAATGGTTAAATACGTATAAGGTATAAATATATACTGTCTAGTATATATTTATCAAACAAATGCATATAATATATGTATAGAGTCATCGAAAACCGCCTACCTCACACACTGATATATATATGTATATTGAGCTGTATATATATATGTACTATTGTACATATATATATCCTAGTTCCTCGGTTCCACGAACCTGTCATGTTTCATGACAGGTTGTGGGCCGGAGGAGCTTAAAACTATTTTACAGATTTTCCTGGTTCCTGAAGGAGATAATCCGATGTTCTCTGATCAATCTATAACTTGGATGAGTAAGACTCTCTCTCTTCAAATTAAATGGGCCAACTGGGTGATTTCATAAGTATAACAAGAAAATAGAAAGAATCAGGAAAAAGACTTCCTAGATTGTTTCTATTTTCGAAATAGAAAATATAATAATGAAAATAAAAAATTTCATTATTATTGAGGTGATGTGTTTTCGATGAATAACAATGAACTTTCCAAGCAATTATTTTCTGATGGTATACCTTTATTTTAAAGATACAAATTTTAAATTTTATATAATTAAATTTGTTTTTTTTTATTATAACTCGTCAGTTTCTCAATAATTAATTTGTACTTCTGATTTCCCCAAATCAATAAGTGCAGTTGAGAAATAGTGAGGGTGAAAATGACTTAGTTTACTCTACGTCATTTTTTCGCTTCCAGACAGTTGTTATATGATAAAAAATTAATAATCTTAGACTAGATAATATGCTCAGTGTTTTTTTTTATATTGGACAATCTTTCCATGACTCGATAATTGCCGGATATTTTGATGTTTTTCAGAATTGACTCTACATAGTACAAGACATCGAGAAACATCTCTGTCGGTATCCCAGAGTATCAGGAACAGACGATTAGTATTCATCATGCCATTGTTATTGGCCGAGAGATCCTCTGATAGACATATGGGTTTCATCAATTCTAATCGATCTTGGAAAAACAATTGCTAGGCTGCAGAAGGTGAATATCTCAATCCCAAGTTACTTCTACAGTCCCCTTGGGCAAGATATGTATGTGTCCAACAAACAAAGAACACATTAGTCAGGATTGGGACACCAGTAGGCCAAACACGTTATTGAAGATCCTGTGTTATCAGGCGAAAAGATGAGGAAACTGTCCATCTACAGTTGAATTGTTACAAATCAAGATCTCTTATAGAAGGAAATACTAATGGACAGATAATAATACCGTCAGAGAGGCCGACATAATCGATGCTTGTTATAACAGCATTGTTAAGGGGAAGTACCTATTGTCACCCCTCATATCTATCCTATCAACCAGGAAACCTTTTACTTGATTCTTCTTGGTTGTTGGATTATATCAACAAGGAACCCTTTAACTTGATTTTTTCTTGTTGTTAGAACCGTTTATTCTTAGAATCCCTAAAGAATAAATGTGAAAATTTACCTAAAAATTAACATTAAAACTGTATATAAACTTGTAAAAAATATATCTTGTAAATATTCATAGCTTAGTAGAGAGTCCTGAGTATCCTTCCCTGCGCGCTGTTTTCTATGCTCTTTGCCTCTTCACTCCCGTCTTTCTTCGAACGACGTGGAAAATTGAGGTGGGGGTTTAGATTTAGTGGGGGAGGATATAAGGGAGATATTGATCATGCATCCATGATGTCAATTGGCAATTCGCTATCTTATTCTGGTGTTGTTTATTCTCGGAAATGTTTTTATAATACAGTCTGGAATGGTTTCCATTTCTGATCCAGGCTGTGATACTTTATATTATTTATTATATGTCTTCAATTATTGAAAAACCCTTATAACATGTATAGATACTATACCAGTTTTTCTTCTTTTTAGTACATCTTGTTATGATTATATGTATGAATGATATAATATAAACTTAATGATAAACATAGCACCAGGAGCACAGATGATAGTAAAAATATAATTGTGCTGAATATTTATACACAGAAGAAGTTGATAAGCCTTTCTAGCTGTCTCAGAGGTCAGTGCTGCAAATTTATTTGATTTTATTAATTAATAACTGTAAGATTTGTAGTAATGTACAGATAGTAAACTTGACTCTTATTACAGTTTACTATCTTGTTGCTTGCTGGAAGGCCGTTGACATCATTAGTCCCCATTTAAGAAAAACCCCTCTTGGATAGATCAGGGTATGTTTCTTAGTAGAATAGATATATGTGACTTCTTTTAACTGTCAAATATGCAAATATAAATTATGGTATAAATACCAATAATTGTTTATATTTGACAGGGTTCAAATCCTGGGATTCACTGAATCCTTCAAGGCGTTATGATTGTGGGATTCAATCCTGAATCCTTCTTATAATTCTGGACTACGTTCCGATTTTGGGATTCACTTGAATCTTTCTTCTAATTGTGGGCTTCTTCTAATACAGGGATTCATCCTGAATCCTTCAGGTTTCATAGTTTGGGATTCACTTGAATCTTTCTTCAAATCTTGGGATTCATCCTGAATCCTTCAAGACGTTCTAATTGTGGGCTGTTTCTAATTGTGGGATTCAAACCTGAATCCTTCTTCTTATTTTGGGTTGATCTCATTCGGTTATTGGGATTCATCCTGAATCCTTCAAGATTCATAGACTGGGATTCATCCTGAATCCGTCTTTTAAGCTGATACTCTTGAGTGAGATTCCTTAGTGAATCTTTTCTCGGTGCTATTTTAAAGTTGGAATTCATCCTGAATCTTTCTTCTTGGAGTTGTTTCGGAGTTGTGGTTCATCTGGATCCCTCTCCCTGCCAATTCTAACGTTGGGATTTGGCCTGATTCCTTCCTCTTTAATAGTACTTCAGCATAGTTGTATTCTCCTGAATCATACTCACCACTTGGAACCATTCCCCCAGTCAATTCAGTTAAGTCATCATTTATTCACAATTGTTGAGTCTGGATTTCTGATTCCCTTGATTTTTATGCATGAGCAATATTTGGAAGCGTTCGGTTTCCACTCTCGATTCTGATCCTAGAGCTGTCTGTGCTCGTGTACATATTTTACACCTTGGAACCTTTAACTTGCCCTCCAAGGTGTATTAACTAATTCTATTTAATCATAATCTTTTATTTATATATTGTTGGGGTAGGACTGTGGTAAACATTAACTTTTGTCAGACCTCCCACCATATATTCTGAGCGATTTTAGTAAAGATAACACTTTTTATGGAGTGTCACTATCCTTCATATTGATGTTTTTGGTATTGTTACTCTTAATCTTCGAGACCTCTATCGGGTTAATCTTCGAGACCTCTATCGGGTTAATCTTCGAGAAAGCTCCGGGAAACGAGCTAAATAATTCTACATCTTCCTTTAGGTAAAAATCTTAGATTGTATCAACATTTTATATCAAAGTTCACAATCCTCCTCGAAAGTCATTCAAGTCAGCAGGCCGACGGAGTCCTGAAGACTAACTTCCTCCGTTACGGAGAAAATCTAATCTGCTCCGTATTACCCCTGATGGTGTCAGGTGGTTGCTGTGCTGACTAGACCTTCAAACCACTATCTTTGAACATCACAAACCTAACATTGACGTAATCTCCTATACTTTGACTTCCGAAATAAAAAATTCTTCGAACTTCATATCTCCTAGAAAGAGCGGAGAGAGGTACCTCACCGTCGGGCACTTGTTGATCCCAGCGTACTTCCTCTCCGCCACATATAAATATTTATAATATTATATATATATTATATATATATATATTATAATATTATATATATTATATATTATATTTATATATTTATATATATATTTATATATATATATAATATATATATATAAAGCCACAGCTATCTCTCTTTCTCCCTTCAATAACCGGTTTCCGACTGTTGATGATGCCTTTCGCTTCTTTAGCAAGTTGTCATCTCGGCAGCGGGAGCTTGCATTCCGCAAGCAGGCGGTCAGCAACCCCTTGGTGGTCCCAAGAGTGCGCACAAGCTAACCGAGAGAAGATGAAGCTCTACAGGCAATACAAAAGGACCCGTACCACCCCAAACATGATTATTTTTAAAGCAGTTGCAGCGCGATCCCGACGAATTAATCGCCAAACACACAAACAATTTTTTGAACTTAGATCTGAACTGTTAACTCCGCAACTCCCCTTCCTTTAGTGTGGAAAGTTGCACAGAAAATATCTCGTCGCTCCAATAACTCCTCACTCACAGTCCTAGGTTATGTTCCTGATATAACCGACACGATCTCCGCTCCTTCTCTGTTGCAGATGCAATTGGTTATAGTTTTGCTGTGGTGGGTTCGATTTCGCCCACTATTTCTTTTATATCGTGAGTACCCTAACGGAAAAATAGAACACGGGGGGAAAAAAACACCTAAACAAATTCAAGAATAATTTATTAAAAAAAAACTTACAAAAAAACTTTATTTCACCCCAATACCTCAAACCTTACCTCGATACGGATACTAATACAATTCAATACCGACACCGATACCGAAAAATTCATAAATATAATCATAACAAAGTTATTTAACCTTAAAATACCTTAATCTTACAATATCAATATAAAATTTATCTTTCTTTCTTTCTTTCTTTATCTACCTTTTTTTCCCAAGATTGGGAGTAAGGTGCGCTACAAGCATCGGAAAAGAAAAGCAGTAGGAGAATATGACAAATGTCGAAAAGAAAGCCCAGCCTTACCGCCAACTCTGTACCATTAATTGTGAAAATTCTCACCAGACAGAAAATCCACCCTGATGCTTCACGAGACTGCGACGGACCCTTCTAGGGTAAACGTCATGTAAGGCGTTCATCCCTTGGCCCAGTGGGCCACAACCATGCCATAAAAACCGCATTCTCTCCTATCATGCACCTTTATTCTCGCTCTGCCAAACTCACATTTCTCTCCTTCGACATTGTCACCCGCTAATCCACTTTTTCTTGGTCTCCCAGCCGGTCGGTTTCCCACACACTCACCACTATACTCCGCTTAACCACCGGCACTATCATTCTCTTTCCACATGCACCAAACATCTCACATACTTCATTTATTCTCTCATTTACCTTTCTTCACACCACAGCAACTCTCTAATAAGTTCATTCCTCATTTTATTAATTCTTCTCACACATAGCATGCCCTAAGATTGTCCATCTGAACAATGTTGCACTTTAGATCTATACTTCTTATTCCGACCATTAGTCCTACTACCATACACATACACAGGTAACAACATACCCTCTGTAAGACCCTAGCGCATCAAGACTTAGTTCCTTTGCATTCACCACCAACGATTAATTGCACCAGCAACCTTCCCTGCCATTCACAAACTTTCCTACTACAGCTCTGCATCATCCGTTCCTTCTCATCCAACACATACCCTAAATATTTAAATCAGACACTTGGCTCCAGCTGCTCACCATCTAACATAACTTCACCTCGAGGACTGTCCTCACTCACAACCATCCTTACTCTTATCTACGAACTTACGGTTTACTTTCAAACCCTCCTTTTACATACCCTGCCAATCTCTCTACCAATCCTCTCAACTTCTTCAGATTCGCCACACAGAACCAATCATCCGCATATAATAATAGGTAGGGCACCTCCACTCATCTCCATTATCCACCATTTCAAACACCATTTCCTGCCATCCCACCTCGTAATTCTTTTCATAACCCCATCCATATACAAATTGAATAACCAAGGAGACATAAACACAACCCTTCTCACTCCGCTATTAAGTCCTAAACTCACCATTGAACCCATTTATTCTTACACACGCCTACTATCGTCATACATACTTTTGATTCCCATTCAGAAGCCTATCACCAATACCATATATCACTTAATACTGCCAAAGTTCCCTATTAACTCTATCACAACGCCTGTTTGCAAATCCATAAAACTAAATATAAATTTAATTTTCTTCTCCCTCATTTTCTCAATCATTGTTTCAATAAAAGCCTTTGATCACACATCCTCTCCCCACTCCTAAGGCCCTTGTTCTCCCCATCAGTCCTTCAGCTCATCGACGCCTCTTTCGACCAAAATACCAAGATATACCTTCCTACAACACTCAATAACACTTATTCCAATATATTTCTACCCGTTCCCATTTTCTCCCCTTACCCTTATATAAGGGTACTATTACCGCTCTCCCCCAATCCTTGGAACTATACCTCCATAAACGCTTTATTACCCAACTCCAAACCCAATCAATCACAATCTCGCCCCCGCTTCTTTGATCATTTCACCAGTAATTTCATCTATAACTGCAGATTTACCCTTCTTCAACTTTCTCACTCTACCCCTTACCCTCCCTTACTAATAACCTCATCCCCAAAATACCTATTCCTCTTGCACCACCATCAACCCACACACATTCACTATCACCTCATCTTACTGTTAATATTATGCAGATTTTCGAAGTGTTCTTTCCTCACTCCCCTCACATCCATTTCAACAGTTACAAAAGCACCATCCCTATTCATTATTCTAAGCAGATTCCCCTTATTCTCATTCTTAACCTTTCGCGCTTCCTTCCAAAGAGCTTTTCCTATTCCCTTGTATGTCCTCATTCATCCTCCTTCCAAACTGTTCATTTACCTCTTGTTTCTCCTACGTATACACCTTTTAGTATTTCTTTTTTCCTCCTTTCTAATTCAGAGCATCTTTCCTTTTGAAACTTCATCCATTTTGCTTTTAGGTACAATTCCACCACACTTCTTTTTTACGCTTAACGCCGTTTCATCACCTCTTCCATTTCCACCATTCGCTGTTAACATTCTTACTTCCTACTTTAGCACATCCACACACTTCCTTTGCACTACTAACAATTTATTAATACTACAAATAATTACAAAATTAATGTCATTAGCTTTTGATTTCTCTTTATAGTCCTTTTTTTTATTAGCTATTTCTACTTTTTTTATATAGTCTCTTTTTATATTTCACTTAAGTTAATTCACTTTATTTAATAGTCTTTTCTCTACTATTTCAATTTTTCTATTGAATAGTCTTTTTTCTATTCAATTGTTCTATTAAGTTGTCTTTTCTCTACATTAATTTTTCTCTTTTTCAATTGTTCTATTAAAAATCTTTCAGTTTCAATTTTTACTCTTATTAAGTTTTTCTATGCATAGTCTTTTCTCTATTTCAATTATTCTATTAAATAATCTTTTAATTATTTCAAGAGTGCTATTGAATAATCTTTTCTCTATTTCAATTTTACTCTGTTTTATTTGTTTTAGTCTGTCTCTGCCGTTGATTCCTTACTTCACTCCAGTAGAAGCCGAAGAGAACAAAAAAAAGCTAGAAAAAAAAATCACCCTAACCATTATTAAAACCAAACAAAAATAAATTTAAAACAAATAATAATTTTACAAAAAATCTCAATCAAATTTAAATTAACGTCAACATAATCTTTAAAAAAAATCTCAATCAAATTTAAATTAACGTTAACATTATCAAATTTCTCGTAACTAATTAAGTTAAATAATGATAATTTCTCAAATAAGAAAATAAATCAAATGAAAACAATAAATAGATTAACTTAACCAATACCTGGATATTATCCAGCTTTTTTCGTTCGTAAACGGGTAATTTTCGCAACCCTTGACCCGCTTCACTCCTAAGCAAATCATGAATCCTAATATTAATAATAATAATAAATAATAATAATAAATAATAATAATAAATAATAATAATAATAATAATATAATTAATAAAATAATAATAATAATAATAATAATAATAATATAATATAATAATAATAATAATAATAAATAAAGAAATAAATAAAGAAAGAAAGAAAGAAAGAAAGAAAGAAAGAAAGAATAAAGAAAGAAAGAAAGAAAGAAAGAAAAAGAAAGAAAGAATAAAGAAAGAATGAAAAGAAAGAAAGAAAGAAAGAAAGAAAGAAAGAAATACGAGAATAATTAACGATAAAGAAAAGAAAAGAAAAGAACGAAGAAGAAAGAAAGAAAGAAAAGAAAGACAGGAAATAGAGATAGAGAAAGAAAGAAAGGAAAGAAAAAGTAAAAAGAAAGAAAAGAAAGAAAGAAAGAAAGAAACGAAGAGAAAGAAAAAAGAAGAAGATTAAGGGTAATAAGAAAGAAATAGAAGAAATAAAGAATAAAGAAATAAAAGAAAGGAAAATAAAAGTGAATACAAATTAAGAAATTAAAGAATAAAGAAATAAAAGAATCAGAATAAAGAAATAACAGAATAAGAAATAAAGAATAAAGAAATAAAGAAAGAAAAAAGAAATAATTAAATAAAGAAATAATTAAATAAAGAAATAATTAAATAAAGAAATAATTAAATAAAGAAATAATTAAATAAATAAATAAATAAATAAAGAAATAAAGAAATAAAGAAATAAAGAAATAAATAAATAAAGAAATAAATAAATAAAGAAATAAATAAATAAAGAAATAAATAAATAAAGAAATAAATAAATAAATAAATAAAAATGAATAAATAAATAAAAATGAATAAATAAATAAAAATGAATAAATAAATAATAATGAATAAATAAATAATAATGAATAAATAAATAATAATGAATAAATAAATAATAATGAATAAATATAATAATAATAATAATCCATACCTCACTCCTGCAGGTGACCAATCTGTTTTCTCACTCAACCTTGGGTGCACTTCACCGTCTTCAAACACCAACAAACCAAACTTTAAAAAACCGAACATATAAAAATTAACATTACTCATTCGCCTCACACCCATTACACAAAAAATCATAAAAATTATTCATAATCATCAATAACAATAAAAAAAATAGGACAAACAATAACAATAATATAAAGCAATATTATATATTACCTTTCAGCCGTCAAACGTAAGAGTTTCTCCTCCAATTCATGATACAGTCATAAAAATAAATATATTCTCCTTTCCTTCTCCCAAAACAAATAAATCAAATACCCTCTGTTTGAAACCACTGTGCGTCAGTTCTTGGGTATAATCTAAGAAAAAAACAAAGTAAAAAAAAAAAAGACCACTAACACTCAACACACACCTTGCACCCTAGTGGGGTATTCGGAGCTCCGCGCCGCGAGAGAAGTAGAAAGAAACAAGGTAAAACAGCAACTGAAGAGAAATAAAGAAATTGTGATCTTACTCAGTTTGAGCTCGTCAACCCCCAAGACTTTCCTGATTTTACACACACCTATATACACTCCCTCGATCACTCATCTCACAATCCCTCATTCCTCAACTAAGCAAACATATAAAATATAATATAATATAATAAGATAAGTAATAAAGCAATAATATAATATAGTATAATACTCGTATAATATAATAATATAAGCAATAAACGTAATATGATACAAACATAAAAAAATACTCTCTTCACATACCTGGACATCTTTCGAACTCAAAGCCAACTGTCTTTCATCATGAGACTTTATAGTTTCACATACTACTTGGATAGACTTACCCATTGCTAAGCCACTCAGATCTTGATCAAACTCGCTGTAGCCGCTGTCATTCTGTAAATTAATGGAAAAAATGGTTTCAGGCCTCTTTCTCCCTGTTCTGGAGAGTCGCCAAGCCTTTTCAAATTTCCAGTTTAGTTTCCGCAAATATCGTTCTCGAACCCCCTGTTAAAACCAGACAATGATATCCGGGAAGCGTTCTCAACTGGTGGGATGGTTCTTGGGTGTAGCATATCTTTGAGTCTTGAAAAGTTGATGACACAACGATGGAAACTAAGTTTTTTGTCTCCTTAAAATCCTATTCGCTCGGTTTCCGTGGACAACTCCTCTCTTTAATTAAATACCTTCTGTCAAAATAGATTGCCATCCAGTCGGTGCTCATCTATTCTATCACGCCACTTTTACTCTGGTTGGTGAAGGCTTCTGCGGGAGTATTCTATTAGTGTATTAATGTTTGCTCTCGTATTTAATGTTTCATCGTTACTTCTAATCCCTATTACGGTCAATTTTTCTCTCTGATGTTGATGACCTTGCGTGATATCTATAGCCGCCACCAGGTTGCCTTTTTCTCGACACGCAACTCGAACTAGCATTATTGAAAATATTTCACATGGGAGCTTAACTCCATGGCTTCCATTTCTCTCCACCAAAACCTCAGCAGTGCTTTTTAGAAAAAGAATCGAAGAACCTACACCTTCTTCCAGCGAACTAGCTTATTGTTCGCCACATTTTCTTGTAAATTCACAGCGAGAATTTTAGAGGGTCGACTAGATGAAACACTTAAGTTATACGCAACAGCATGTTAAGAACTCCTGAAGAACGAGTTGTCATCTGCGTGCTTGGACCTTGTTACCTCATTTCTCGCCTCAACATTTTTAGGGTGCTTACCGCAAGTCCCTTTTTACAGTCCTATATATCGCCATAGTCGACGAAGCTTGACTATGGCTTGTGTATATGATATGGTTCAGCTCCTCAAACTCTATTACACTGTTAGATCCCATCCAAAAGGAGGCGATTCTTATCTCCACTAGAGCTTCCGATCGTCCGCCGGTGAAGCTTGAAGTTGAATCCCACTTGAGCCATCCGTCTCTGATTCCGGAGGGATAAATACATCATTGTGCACAAGTTATCTTCGTTTCCAAACCAAATACCGTTGCTTGACATGATTCTGCAAGGAGATACCTCAGAATTCCTAATTACCTTGGCCATTTGCAAACACAGTTCATAACATCCTTTAATTTCCTTAACATCCGGCTTTTGCAAAGAGGCTGCCTTCTCTTACGACGAAGAGATACAACACTCTTGGCGTTTGCCCGCTCCCAACCATTTGCTTGACCCTTACTCCTTCTGTCTACCTCCAATTCTAGCCACCTGCTGTTTGTTAAAGCATATTTGCTGTCTCTATCCATAATTCACGGTTAAATTAACTACGAGTAGTTTATAGACGGCCCTAAAACAAGAGACAGTGAGTGGGTGCATATAGCTGTTTTTCCTAATCTCAAACCTCCTCCACATACCCTTTACTGCATGCTCAATTTTTCGGCAAAAGATTAATCGGCTATAACTGTGTTGCCCTTCTCGAGATTATATTTCCTATAACCAAGACCATTCTTAGTTATTTGTTCAGAGTTCACTTAGCGCCCTCAAGCGCTTAAACTACCTTATTCAAATATTTCATTTTTAAAATGTTTATTTCGCCGTTGTCAACAATTTTTCGGCTCTCCACTCCTGTAGTAAGAACAAATCTTTTATGTTGAATTGATTGCAAATTATGGTTTGAATTTCAGTAGGCGGACTAGGCAAATGAAATG
Source organism: Trachelipus rathkii (assembly GCA_015478945.1). Classification (NCBI taxonomy): domain Eukaryota; kingdom Metazoa; phylum Arthropoda; class Malacostraca; order Isopoda; family Trachelipodidae; genus Trachelipus; species Trachelipus rathkii. The sequence goes on along the minus strand of JABUQX010049483.1, from coordinate 25,057 downwards.
GCGCGATAGAAGAGGCCAAATATAGAGTCGCCTCTTCTTTTACGGAGCTGATTCCAGATACCTCCCAGATGCCATTCGACAAGGCTGCCTCCCATCAACCCTCGAGGATACTATTCCGCTCTCGAAAAAGATTTCGAATCTCTATTGCAAAAAGTGCTGACGATACGAATACAAGCGGGGAGTGAAAACTTAGAAATATAAAAGCCCAGCATCAGTGATGTGTGCTTCTCTCACGACGATGGCTTCACATGAGGTAGATACCGTATGCATCGCTTTATTGGCCACACAATATTTCACTCAACAGTGATATTATATTGTCATCGGGACCTCCTCACCCATCTGCAAATTTTGCCGTCGTCTCACCCCGCGATTGTCGACATATCTTCATTGATTGTCTCAAAAATTGGAGCCTGTTCGCCATCGTCATGTTTCCTACTTTCTGTGTCCATAGACCCCTCTCTTAACAAAGATTGCCCCTAATCTTATCTGATATTCCCCTTTAGTAGTGCACTATTTCTTGTATCGCCAGAAAGCGATATTCTTTACAAATTTATGATCTTGGTATATGTTAATATTTAAGCACTAGGTCTATTAATGTAAGGGGACTACCTTACACTTTTATTTATTTTTGGACTGGAATATTCATTTCGGCCATTCAAATTTGTCCTTGACATTCTCAAATAATGTAGTGCCAGACCATGGATGAGTGATTTTTGTGATTCAACCATGTGGCCGCAGTGGGATCCTATACATTGAATAAAAAAAAATGATAAATAGATATATATTATAGTATATATATTATAATGATATAATATTATATATAATATATATATAAATAGTAATATATAGTATAATAATATTATATAGCTTATGAGTATAATTATATATGGTGAGTAAGCTAAGTATATCATAATATATTACTAAGTATAGTTATATTCTTTTTCTTATCTAATTCTATTTTCCCAAGGATGGGAGTAAGGTGTAGTTGCCAGGTGCATCGGAAAACAAGAAAAAGCAGTAGAATGGGAATACGACAAAAAGTCGAAAAGAAAGCACAGCATTACCGCCCCCTCTGTATGTGATTACCATTAATTATGAGAAATCGTCACAGACAGAAAATAAAATCTTAGAGCTCAAGGGACCGCGACGGGACCCAGTAACTACATATAGGCAATAGTCAATGTAAGAGAGTTCATCCATATACCCAGGTAGCGGACAACAACAAATAATACCCCCAAACAGAACCACGACATTCAAACTCTTTTATAACTTTAATTCTAATCAAATGTATCACTGTACTCTCCTTACGACATCTCAGTTTCACTGGACTCCATCCACTTTTTCTTCAGGTCTCCCAGACGGTCGGTTCACCAAACACACTCGCCAACTAGACATCCACAATTAACACACACAGCTATTCCATCATCCTTTCAATGTGAACCAACACACATCTACTAACATACTTTCAATTTAATATCTCCTCAATTTAACCCATTTCTTTCACACCACACCAAGCTCTTCTAAACGTATCATTTCTCAATATAATTCAAATTTTCTGACACCTGCAATGCACCTAAGAATTGTCCATCTGAAACACATGAACTTTAGATCCTTCTTCGTTTAATATCATTAAGACATAAAGTCTCGCTCTATCAAATAACAGGTACACATACCCTCATGTAAGACCGTGGCCACACTCAAGACTTAGTACCCTTTACATCACCAACGATTTAATTTGCACCAGCAACCTTCCTGCCATTTCACACATTTTCTTTACTACACTCTGACATCCGTTTCCCTTTGCATCCACACATACCCTAAACCATTTAACTCAGACACTTTTTCCAGCTGCTCACCAGTTAATAACCTCACACTGATGATGTCCGTTCACTCACAAGACCATAACCCTTATCTTATCTACGTCTTTACTTTCAAACCCCTCCTCTTTTAACAAACCCTGCCAAATCTCTCACCAATCCTCTCAACTCTCTTCAGATTCCCACACAAACCAAATCTGCATGATAATAGGTAGGGCAACCCTCCACTCATTTTCCATTATCCATCATTCTAAAACACCATTTCCTGCCACCCCACATCTAATTTTTTCATACCCGCATCTATAAATAGTGTGAAGTAGCCGAAGAGTGAGAACGACAAAACCCTGCCTCACTCCGCATATTAATACTAAACAATCACTTTTGACATTCCTATTTATTCTTGAAATGCTCACTATCGATCATACATACATTTTGATTCATTCAAGAAAGCCTACACCAACACCATACTATTCATTAATTAACACTGCCATATACTCCGTGGAGTGTAGAGCGTCGTCACGTACTTTTCTAGAAAAGACTAGGAAATTCTTCTTTCCTAATTTTCTCAATCATTTCTTCAATGTAAAGATTTGATCACACATCCTTCTACCATCCGTAAAACGCCCTTGTTCTTCACCCAATCAAAGTCCTTCAGTCACTGGACGCACTCTTGTCGACCAAAACACGAGATAAATTTCCGCTACAAATTCAATATATGTATATAACTATACTTTATATATAACGTGTAATATATATACCATATATATTATATACTTATATATTAATTATATAGAGTAGTTTTTATATATCTAATATACTATAATTATTATAGTATATTATTATATTATAATATATATATATATTTATATATAATTATATTAGATATTTATTATATTACTTACTATGAATAATAGTAATATAATCATATTTTAATCTAGTGTTATAGGGGATGAAATCACTGTCGTGAATAAGATCAGAAAGAAAAAACACGGAGGGGCAGAAAAGAACTTAAGTAGATAGAAAGGGGGAGAGAAGATTAGAGGCTTTGAGAAAGATTGTGTATAAAAGGTCGTTTAGTGGATGAGTATAGATTCCTAAGGTGAATTAGGAACGATATAGAGAAAAGATCTAAAGTAATTAGATAGCCCTGATATATAAAGGAGTAAGCGGAGAATCAAGGGAGGAACTAGAATAAGAAATATAAATAGGGAATATAAGTCCTTTAATTGAAAGTTATAGTAAGGGAGATGTATTATAGCTGGTATTTCTGTCAGACAAAGAATGCGTCAGAGTGTCAATTGAAGGAGCTAGTTAGTGTGTGATGGAGGAAGGTGACGTTCTAGGAGAGTAGTAGTAGATTGTGTGGATCAAAAATCTTTAAATTTGAAAATAAATGATTGAAGAAAAAAATGAAGAAGAAAATGAATAGAAATTAAATGCTATTTAGGTGTTATAGGGTATTATAGCAAACAGGCGTATGAATAGTGATTAATAGGGGAAAATGACGTATATGTAGGGTGTTACATGGATGAGTGATCGGAGTGTTGTGGTTAGGACTTCTGAATGGAATACAAAAGTATGTAATGACCGAATAGTGAAGCGTGGGTAAGAATTAATATTGGGTCAATGGTGTTAGGTGGTTTAGGAATTAATAAGCAGAGAAGTGAAAGACAAGAAGGCGGATGTTTTTGTGAGTACTCACTAAAGAAGAGACATAATAATTCCAAATTTGTACGTACGTGTAGAATGGGGTATGAAAGATCGAATATGGGGATAAAGGGCAGTACAATGGGAATGATATCAGCAAATGAAATAGGGTAGAAAAATGAGAGAATATCAGTGGAGGGTGCCGCTCTTACCTTATCTATATTGGGATGATTTTGCGTTCTGTTTGGCGAAATCATTGAAGAGCGAGTTTATGAGATGGATTCAGTTAGAGAGATTGCAGGGTGTGATAAAGAGGCGGGCTGAAACGTAAAAAAAAATCGTGGATAAGAGTAAGTCTATGGCTTGTGATATGGAGTAACAGTCTATCCAGGTCAGTGAAGTCATGATGTTAAGCACTGGTGTGCAGTAGAACTAAGGTGTACTGAGTTTATAAGTATTTACGGGTATTATGTTGGCACTGAAATTAAAATAGAGAAGGGGTTAAACGGACGATGCATAGAAGGCTCGTTAGCTAGTTAAGGAAAAGTATGTGCAATAGGAGAAAAAAAAAAAAAAACCATGACCCAGCTGGCCTGGTGCAAATTAACGATCGTTGGTCGAATGTAAAGACACACGCCTTTTGTGAGTGTGCTAGGCCGTCTACTCCATTGAGGGATATGTTGTTACTGTAAGTTCATATGTCTATAAGTAGTTAGGAGACCTATGGTCTGGCAATAAGAAGTATATTTTGTCGAAAAGATTTCAATGTGTTCAGGATGACCAAATACTTTTAGGGGGTGGTGCGTAAGTGATTAACGTGAGATGCAGCAGAATGATAATAAAAATTTTGAGGATATGCAAGCGGTTAATTATGTAGATGGATGGTATTGTGTGGTAGCTTGAACGTAGATCCAAATGCGTCGGTTAGAATTGAGATAATGATTTCAATGAACAGTCATGTTTGAGATGGTTACTGGTATATCGGGGTGATTAAGATTGAATGATAGCTCGCGTTGGTTGAACTGCTGGATGCGGTAGCTAAGCTTGGCGAGTGTGATTGGCGAATTCCGACCGGTGCTGTGGTGACATACCGAAGAAATCGTGTGGTGAGATGAAGTAATTTGAGCTCTATGTAAAACAGACATGGTTCATGAAGTAGAGAATATTGTTGTGTTTTTAAGGGAGGTCGCGAAGAAGAGAAGGTGTACAAATGAACAAGGTAGTATATTGGAAACACCGGCGCATTTGTGAGCAGAGGCGAATGGTTGTTGGCCCACCGGTGGCCAATGGATGAACCCTTTACAATTTGACGTGTATCTACCATAGTGTGGTGTCCATCGCTGTCCATAACTTCTAGGGTGATTTCTGATACTGCGGACGCAGTTCCTCACTTAAGATTAAATTGGGTATGATTAGCGGGTCGGGATAAGCGGCTTTCTTTTTCGCACTTTTGTCATTGTTTTCTACTGCTTTTCATTTGTCCGACTGAGCTCGCGCACGCTACTCTTTACTCCATATCTTGGGAAAACCTAGAAGGTTATAAGACTAAGACACAGAAAGAATAGAAATGAAGATACTCATTACTTATATTATATACCTTATATATATACCTTATTACTCCATTATATTACAGTATATAATAATATAATATATATATAATCATATATACATATTATTATTATATCTTAATTATATATATATAACATCTCACTAATATACTATTACTTAAATAAGTATATATAGTAATTTGTTTTATATTTTAGTATAAATGTTAAAATTATAATGTTTAAATATAAATACAACATATAATGTTATACTAATTATATGTAAATATATATGTATCGTTTTATACTAAAATATTATTATTATTATTATATATATTATTCTTTCTTTTCTCTTCACCTTGTTCATATATTTGCTCCCAAAATGATTGGGGTAAAGGTGCAAGTAACAAGTCATAACACGGAAAAAGAGACAGAAAAGGCAGAACATGAAAAAAGTCAGAAAGATGACAAGCCCAGCATGACAACACGAAAAATATATAGGTAAAAAAACTTAGAAATATTGTATATAGTTATAGGGAGATGAATGTAATTATGTACATAAACACAGAATATCCACATATGGATATAATATATATAATTAATTATATAATTAATATATATATTTAAAATATAATATTATTTGAAAAATCTATATAATAGGTTTAATATTATATATAATTTTACTATTATTATATAAAAATATATATTTATTTTATATATTCTAATTTAAAATAGAATAAAGTAAATATTACATACTAAATAAAAAAAAAAAAATATAAAAAATAATATATATAATATATTTTAGATATATATATAATTATATAATATAATAATAATAAATAATAAAATAAAATATAAATATATAATAATATATAATAAAAAGATAGGCTATATAGAAAGTAGTTGATCCAGGAGCGGAAAAATCATAATTAATGTTCGTTATTTTAATAATTTTGGGTAAATAATTAAAATTTTTATCATAACCTAATCTATCTAACCTAACTTTAACCTAACACTAACTTAACCTAACCTAACCCAAACTTAAACCTAAATTAAACCTAACACTAATAATAAACGGAGCAACCACTATATAAAAATGATCCAATTATATATATAATAATATATATTTATTTATATATAAATATATAAATATATTATAAGTATTATATTTGTAATATATTTATATATATATAAAATATATATTAAGATATATATTTAAGTATAAAAATAATATATTAAATGTTTAATGTATATTTATATATATATATATATATATTATAATAGATAGTATATATATATTATAATATATCATATATAAGTATATATATAATATATTATATATATATATAAAATATATAATATTAGTGATAGAATATATAATATAAGTTATATATATATATATATATATATATATAGGTACATCGAAATACTGAATCACATTTCACCTCAAGGGGATTTAGAAAGAGAAATTTCAGGAAAGTTCTCAGGTTAGTATTTATTTGATAATTTTTAATTTTTTTTTTTTTTTTTCTATGTTATTGGTCAAAGTTATTTACGTGTGAAAAATAATTGGAAAGTAGGTACTCACTCTTTCATAAGATAAAACTCTTCCTACTTTTTCAAATCATCCTCTGCGTTTACATGTTCCTTTCAGAAACTCCAAATAATATATGTTCTCTTAGCATAAAATATCTATTTTATAATCGACCGGCTGGGAGACCGAAGGAAAAGTGGATTGAGTCAATGAAGGAATGCCCGGAGGATAGAAATGGGAGTTTGGCAGAGGCGAGAAGAAAGGTTGCAAATAGGACTGAATGGCGGGGTTTGAAGGGGAGTATGGTGTGGCTTACACTGGGCAAAGGGAGATGAAACCCCAAACACCACTCGACGTAGACTGCACATAAGAAGTGAGAGTCGCGTCGCACAACAGCCGGTCCCGTAAAGTTCTAGGGTGGATTTTCTGACTGCGACGAGTTCTCAATAATAGGTATAAAGGGCGTGGTAAGGCTGGGCTTTCTTTTCGACTTGTGTCATGCTCTTCTTCTACTTTTCTGTTTCCGGTTCATGGTACGCACCTTACCCACAGTCTTGGGGAAAAAGGGTGGATGACTGGTAATAAATATTATATAAATAATAATATATAATATAAATATATATTTATATATATATACATACTATATATATTAATATATTAAATTAATATATATATATAAATATAATATATATATATAATTATATATATATATATATATATATATATTATATAATATATATATATATATAATTATATATATAATATAATATATAATAAGTAATATTATATTATATAATCATATAATATATCGGTCGAAAGAGTGCGTCGAAGATGGCACTAGAAAGACGGAGTCGTGCTGAAATATTAGGGGTCTTAGAAGTAGGATAGAGGATGTTATGAGGGATCAAATGCTTACATTAAACTTTAATGATTGAGAGAAATGAAGGGAGAAGAAAATAAATGATGACAGTTTAGGTTTGGAATAAGGATTTAGCAAGCAGAGCGATCTGATAGGATTAATAGGGAATTAGAGGAGGGTCAGGACAATGGAGTGGGTTAAGTGGAAACAATATCGGATGTTGTGTGGAAGCGTTTGAAGTGAAATTACGGAAATATGAGTAATGGATATGTATGTACAGATCAGTGAAGCGTGATTTAAGAAATAAAAGAGTAACGAAAGTGATTGGTTAATAATTAAATAAGCAGATAATAAGTCTTATGGTGATGTGCTCCATTGATATATTCATATTAATAGATATATAGATGGGTTATGAAAGATTTAGGGGATGGAGGTGAGCAAGGATAGAAAAAAGATAAGGTGGTTAGAAGATAATGTGGAGTGATGAAAGGGGAAAATGGGAGGATGAAAACCATGCTTACACTATTATTCAACGGATGGAATTGGTATTGATGTTGTGTGAATCTGAGAGAGTATTAGAGAAAGGATGAATAAGAGAGATATTGCGGGTGTGTAAAAAACGAAGATGGGAGAAGATATTGAAAGAAAGTAATAGGATAGTTAGAGTTGATGGTTGATGAATGAAAAAACCAGAGACATGGGTTAACCTATCCGGGGGTGAAGGTTAAAGAAAAGTAGAGATAAAGGTGGAGCTATAATAATAATGGAACAAGTGTCTGAGTAATATATTTAGGATATATGGTTGGATGAAAAGGGAACGGAAAGTTGTGAAAGGGTAGTAGGAAAGTTGTAGAAGGCAGGAAGGTTGGCTGGATGCAATTAAATCGTTGGTGGATAGTAGTTGAGCGATGATATTGACGGCGCAATATCTGTACTTAAATAGAGGGTATGGTGTTACCTGTGTTAATTGATTAATAAGTAGTGAGAGCACAAACTATGGTTCGAAATAAGAGGTATAGATCAAAGTTCATAGTGTATTCAGATAGGAACGAATCTTAGTGGGATGTTAGTATGAAAAGCAATTGATTAAAATTAGGAAATGAAAACAGGTTTTTAGAAGTTATTTGGTGTGAAGAAAGAGGTAAATAAGATGAGAAAATAAATGAAGAGTACGTTGAGATCGGTTTAGGTCATGATGAAAGATATGATGACATGGCTTGGTAATCGGACTGTTATAGGGTGATGATGTATGGAGGACTACGAAGAGAGAACTGGGAGACCGAAGAAAAAGGGATTGACGTCAGTAAAAAACAAGAAAATCAGCTAGTTAACGCAAGCGAGAATGAAAATAACTTTTAAATGTTAAAAGGACTTAATTACAGACATAAAAGGAGTAAATGGCGGGTTTTGTGAGGCGGTATGGTTTGTGTCCGACATGCGGCCAGGATGAACCACATTCACACTTGACGATATCTGCCATAGTCGGGTGATCCCGATTCCCGATGGAAAACAGTACTCTAAGGGTGTCGCATCCATATATCTGATGCTACGGTTTGATCACTAAAGTATAGAGGGCAGCAAGAAAGAATTAAAAAATTTTTTATTTTTAAAAAAAAAACATGTTAAAAAAAAAAGAAACGGCTTGGCTTTCTTTTCGAACTTGTCATATTCTTCTACTACTTCTCGTTTCCGATGCATGTCACGCACTTACCCCCAGTTTGGGGAAGAGGAAGATGAAGATAAGATATATATATATATATATATATATATATATATACCTAATAATATATATATATAAAATATATAAATATTAATATATATAATAATATACTAAATATATAATATAATATGAAGTTAAAATATATATAATATATACTATATTTATAATATATTAGATTTATATTATGGTGTTATGATCGTGGTATCACAACCTGTATCGCATGACGCTAGTGATAGAACCAATTTTGTCGGTGTGTGTGTGTTATGCATTTGTAATGTGGTAATTAATTTATACGTAACTGAGGTTAGAGACATCTCTCTCGTATCTCCAATAAATATCATTAATTTGTTTTTTTTTTCATCAACTTCTCCACAGCAATTTTTTTTTCTTTTTCTGCTCATGGATGTAGATGACGCCGATGACGCCCTTTCTTATGGAATGGGCACCTGGCACCATCGGTGCGAAGGGTCGTGAAACCACATCACCCGTTAGTATTCGGCGTTTCATACTAATGGCACAGCTTTCAAAAGATGAGAAAGATTTTACATTGGAGAGAAAGTTGATCTGAAAAAGGGCACGTCTTTGAATAGTAAAAATGAAATGAAAGTATGCAAGGCTAGAAAGAATTACATATGTGATGAAATGATAATGCACAAAAGGCAATAAGGGATGCCACCACCAAAAGAGCCCCAACGAATTGGTTCTATCACTACGTCATGCCCAGGTTGAATTACACGAGCATCTAACACCATAATAAAATCAACTTAGTGAGTCCTAAATATTATAATAACATATATAAATATAGATATACTATTATATATATATATTTAAATATATATATATATTCATATAGATATATATAATATATAGTAATTCATACATTTATATATATATATATTTATATACTCAATATTATATTAATATATATATATCTTATCTTCATTCTTCCTCTTTTCCCCAAAACTGGGTAAAAGTGCGTACAACTGACATGCATCGGCAAAGAGAAGTAGTAGAAGAATATGACAAGTCTAAACGAAGCCAGCGCCTTACCGCCCCCTCACAGTAATACCTATTGAGTGAAAATCGTAGCAGTCAGATAATCCACCCTAGAGCATCACGGGACCGCGACAAACCCAGACTATGGCATATCGTCAAGTGTGTAGAGTTCTCCGCTTGACCAAGGTGGGCAAAACCATAACCCCTAACAAACCCCGCCATATCACCTCCTTTTAATGCACCTTTCTTTTCACTACTGCCAACTCACATTTCTCTCCTTCAAAACATTCGTTTATCCACTTTCAATCCACTTTTTCTTTCGTCTCCCAGCAGTCGAAGTCCCACACATTTCACCACCTATACATCCGATTAAACCAACGAATGTCATTCATCCTTTCCACTGACCAAACCGCATCTCAACGTACTTTCAATATTTATTCTCTCAGTTTACCCCTTTCTTCACACCAAATAACTCTCTAATAGTTCATTCCCCTTTTATCAATTTTTTCATACCTAACACGCCCCTAAGATTGTCCATACGAACACTATGAACTTCTAGAATCCTATCACCATGGCTGACACCACCTTAGTCTCACTACTTATACATTTAACACAGGTACAACATACCCTCATGGAGAACAATAGCGACACTCAAGAGCTTAGTCCTTGTTTTACAATCACCAACGACTTTATTGCAACCAGCGCCAACTTCCCTGCCACATTCACAACTTTCCCTCCCTACATAATAGCCCTGTGATCTTTCCGTTCCCTTTCATACCAACATATATCCTAAATATATTGTAAAACTCAGACACTGTGTCCAGCTGACTCACAATCTAACATTATACTTCACACCTAAAAGGATGTCCTCACTCACAACCATAACCTTACATTTATCTACGTTTACTTCAAACCCTTTCTTTTACCACCCGCCAAATCTCTCTATCAATCTCTCAAACTCTCTTCAGATTTCACACAAAACCAAATCAAATCATCCCTATATAATAGGTAGGGCACCGCCTCTCCAATTTCTTTCATACTCCATAATTCTAACACCATTCTCTGCCACCCCCCCTCTAATTTTCATAACTCCATCTATATACTGTAATTGAATTAATTTTGATTAGTAACATATCCCTGCCTCACTCTGCTTATTAATATTAAACCAATCACTTTCGACTCTTTTATTCTTACATACGCTTCACTATCGTAACGTCATACATACTACTATTGATATCCATTCAAAAGACTACACCTCAACACCATGATGTCAACTAACACACTGCCATGGAGCCTCCTAATCCCTATTAATCCTATCAGACGCCTGTGGTGCAAAATCCATAAAACCTTAAATTCAATTTATTTTTTTCTCCCTCATTTTTCAATCATATTTGTTTGTAAAGATTTATCCAAACATCCTCTACCACTCCTAAAGACACTTTGTTCACCGATCAGTCTTTCAGTCACTCGACGCACTCTTTCGAACCATATAATTATATATAATATTATATAATATATTATATTAAATATATACTAGTATAATAAAAATATATATATATACTGATTATGATAGTATATATATATATATATAATAATTATATATATTTTATAATATATATATTATTTATATATGTATATTATTATATTATATAATATAATAATATATATATTAATATATATATATATATATATAATATAATATTATATAATATCATTCCAGTCATCCACCCTTTTTCCCCAAGACTGTGGGTAAGGTGCGTAACCCATGAACCTCGGAAACAGAAAAGTAGAAGAAGATAGCATGACACAAGTACGAAAAGGACAGCACCAAGGCGCTTACCACGCCCTAGACCACATAGGAACTAATACCAATACTAATGTATTGGAGAACTACGTCGCACAGTAGGAAAATCACCCGATAGAACTTTAAAGGACCGCGACGGACCCTCACTATGGCGAGTCTCGTCCAGTTGTGGGGTTTCATTCCCTCTGGCCGGGAAGGCCCCAAAAACCCCCCCCCCTTCCCCAACCCCCCCACCTTGGGATTCCATTTTTTCCCCGCTTTCTTCTCGCCTCTGCCAAACTTCCCAACACACCACTATTCCTTCATTGAACTCCAAATCCACTTTTTCCTTCGGTCTCCCACGGTTCGATTATAAAATAGACTATATTTATGCTAAGAGAACATTATCTTATTTGGAGTTTCTGAAAGGAAAGTAAACGCAGAGGATGATTGAAAAGTTAGGGAAGAGTTTTATCTTACTGAAAGAGTGGTTATACTTACTATTCAATAGTTTTCACGTAAGAACATAAACAAAAAATAAAAAAAAAAAAAAAAAAATTAAAAAATTAAAAAAATACTAACACATAGAAACTTATCCTGAAATTTCTACTTCTAAATCACAATATGAGGTGAAAAATATGTGATTCAAAGTATTTCGAAAATGTGAGTCCTATTATAATAATTAATATATATTATACTAATTATATTTTACTATATATAATTAATATACTATCAATTATAATAAATATATATAAATAACAGTATATATATAATATATCTATATATATTTTATAATATAATATAATGATTATATTTAATATATATATAATATTATAGTGAAGTTAGAATATAATATAATATACTATCAATATTAAAATTAATATATGCAAATACCAATCTCAAATTTTAAATTTATATCTATTTAATATTAAAAAAAATATACTATATTCATACATGCTTATATTTAATATATACTATATATATAATATATATTATATATATTATAATATATATATATTAAGGACATTCAGTATAAGTGTGACTTCTTTAGGTACTGTTAATTTAGGACAAGATATTGTAGGTATAGGTTAAGTTAGTTAGGTAAAGGTTTAGGTTAAAAAAATTAGGTTAGGTTATCCCAAAATTTAATAATTTAAACCCAAAGAATTATTAAAATAACGATTACATTAATTATTGAGTTTCGCTCCTGGAGTCAACACCTTATAAATAGCCTATATTTCACGAAAGCTTTTGATATAATAGATATGATATATATATATATATATAATATATTATAGATATATTTTATATTATTGTGTAAATGTGTATTTCAAAATTTATTAATATATAAATGAATACATTGGTAATATTTACTGAGCATTTATAGCATCGATATATTAATATTATTCATTAATAAAAATTAGAGTAGATGTGAATATATCTACATATATAATAACTTATATAATATATAATTGAAATATTACTCTCATATATATAGTATATATTATATTATATATATATATTATAGGATAATAATATAAAAGCTAGAGAACGATTCGAGATGAGATATAGGAAGTGAAATAAAATATAATAAATATTATAATATTATATAAATATATAAATATCAAAATTACCAGCGGTAATTGAGAATAATATTCCAACCTATAATGTTCATGTTCTCTACCTGCTTTTCTTTCCGAATGGCCTTGTACAGCACCTTACCCCCATCTTGGGGCAAAGAGGAAGCTGACGACAGTCAGATCATATATAATATATATATCATATATATATACTATAGTATGTCCTTAATACTGGACCTTCTATATAACAAATAGATTAGTAGTATATTATATATATTAACTATATACTATATTACTATATATACGTATATATATAATTATAATATATAATACTTATAAGTAAGTTTATTATATTATATATATGTAATAGATATGAATAAAGTATTAATAATTATAGAAATATATAATATAACTTATTTTCATATATTAATATATAATATTATATATAAATATTAGTATAAATAAAGAAGAATATAATAAAATATATATATATTTCTTTCTTTCTTTCTGTAAATCACGAAAACGACGTATCTTTGGCACAGATATTTTTCTTTAACCGCGTGCCGAGCATCGGGAAAAAGAAAAGCAAGTAGAAAGGAAATTGACAAAAGTCAGAAAGAAAGCCCAGTCCTTACCGCCCCCTCAGTACCAATTTAATTAAGTTGAGAACTCGTTCCGCAGTCAGAAGAATGCCGACCCTTTAAAGGCTTCATGCGGTACACAATGGACCCACACTATGTAAAAGTAGATAGTCAATGTAAGGGTTCATCCCTTGGCCCAGGAGAGCCACCAACTCATTCCTCCCCCTCTCACAATCCCTCGCCATTTACTCCTGTTTATACACCTTTTTTCTCGCCTCTCCAAAACATTAATTTCTTCTTCCTTTTATCAACTAATTTCCTTTACTGACTCAATCCCACTTTTCCTTCGGTCTCCCATGCCGGCTCTGATTTCCTCGCGATATCACATCTCGCACGTATACATCTCGCTTAACCAATCAGACTATTCATTCATCCATTTCCATAGACTCGAAACCATCCTCAATCATAACCTTCTCCAGTCATTTCTCTCCATTTATCCCACTTTCTTTCACACCACACAGAACTTCCTTCTAATAAGTTCCATTCCTCATTTTATCAATTCCTCTCTACACCTAGCACACTCCTAAGATTGTCCAATCTGAACACACTTGAACTTTAGATCTATATCTTCCTGATTCCAGACCATTATAGTTATCACTACCACCTACTCACAATTAACGTCATAGTTAACAACATTACCCTCATGTAAGACCTCAGCCACACTCAAGACTTAGTCACTTTTCATCACCAACGATTTAATTGCACACGCCACCTTCCCTGCCTTCACAACTTCCTTGATCTACGCACTCTGACATTTCGTCCGTTCCCTTCTTCATCCAACCATATTACTCTAAATATTTAACTTCGACACTTGTCCACTGCACAACCAATCGAACATAACATTCACACTGAGGGACGGTACCTCAACTCCACAACCAAAACACGTACCTCCTTATCGCACGTTTTACTTTCAAGGCCCCTCCTTTTACACATACCCTGGTCAAATCTCTACATACGACAATTCACTCCAAACTCTCTTCAGAGTTAGCACACAACAGAAACCAAAATCAATCAGACATATTAATAGGGATCGGGGCAACCCTAACTTCTCTCCGTGGTTGCTGCATGCATTACATAACAAACAAAATTCCTGCCAGTCCCCACTCGAATCTTTTACAATAAAAATCAGCATACCAAATTGGCTATAAACAAGGAGACATAAAACAACCCTGTCTCACTCCGCTATTAATCCCAAACCAAATATCACTTTCACCACCATTTATTCTTACACACGCTCCACCTTTGACATACATACATTTGATTACATTTACAGAAGATCCTACCACCAACACCAATATATCATTAACACCTGCGCGATAACGCTTCCCCTATTAAACCTATCATACGCCTGTTGCAAATCCATAAACCTAAAAACAGTATATTCTTCTTCTCCTTCATTTTCTCAGTCATTTGTTTCAATTGATAAAGTTTGATCCAACACTCCTCTACATCCTAACGCCACTTCTTCTCTCAACCATCAGTCCTTCAGACACTCGACGCATCTTTCGACCAAAATTACCAGTATATACACTTTCCCTAAAACACTCAAACTAAACTTATTCCCCTATAATTTCTACAGTTCCCTTTTCTCCCTTACCCTAATATAAGGATAACTATTACTGCTCTCCTCCCAATCCCTTGAACTATCTCTCCATAAACGCATTTATACACAAACAATCCAATTAATCACCATCTCGCTTCCGTTCTTGATCATTTCACAGTATTTCCATCAATTAATATATGTAAAATACATATATATAATATATACTATGTATATATTAGTATACTTATATATATATCTTATACTATTATTAATATATTAGATATATATTATATTATATATATATATATAAATATATAATATATATAATATAATATTATATATCTATATAATATATATATATATATATAGTATATATTATATATATATATACTATATATATATAATATATAAGTGAATATTGCCTTTTTGTGATGTATGCTGATGTTTTGGTCGAAAGAGTGCGTCAGTGACTGAAAGACTGATTGGTAAAGAACAAGGTGTTTAGGAGTGTACGAGGATTGATGTGGATCAAATCTTTGACATTGAAAGCAAAATGATTGAGTGAAAATTTTCTTTAGGAAACGGGGAGTCCAAGAATGAATTGTATTTAGGGTTTTATGGATTTGCAGCAAGGCATATGATAGGGATAATAGGGAAGCTATAACTGGCAGGAGGGGTTAATGTTATATGGTTGTTGGTGGTAGGCTTCTGAATAGGATCAAAAATTGTATGACGATAGTGAACCATGTGTAAGAATAAATGGTGTCAAAAAGTGATTGGTTTCGTATTATAATAGCGGAGTGAGGCAGGGTTGTGTTATGTCTCCTCAGGTTATTCAATTTGTTATATGGATTGGGTTATGAAAGAAGTAGAGGTGGGGGTGGAAGGGATGGTGATAGAATGATGGAGATTGGAATGAGAGAGAGTGGGTGCCCTACCTATATATGCAGATGATTTGTTTTGTGTGGGGAATCTGAAGAGAGTATTTAAGAGGATTGGTAGAGAGCGAGAATTTGCAGGGTGTGTAAAAGGAGGGTTTGAAAGTAACGTAGAATAAGGTTATGGTTGTGAGATGAGGACAGTTCTCGGTGTGAGGTATGTTAGATGGTGAGCAGCTGAAACAAGTGTCTGAGTTATAAAGGCAGATATGTGTCTGGATGAGAAGGGAAACGGATGATGCGAGTGTAGTAGGAAGGTCGTGAATGGCAGGAAGGTTGCTAGTGCAATTAAATCGTTGAATGACAATGTAATAAGGGGACTAAGTCTTTGTTGACGCTTAGGGTCTACATGAGGGATATGTGTGTACCTGTTTATTGTATAGTAGCGAGACTATGGTCTAGATAAGAAGTATAGATCTAAAGTTTCAATGTGTTCGTTAATGGACAATTGTATAGGAGGGGCTTTTTAAAGAGGCAAGAAGATATTTTGATAAAATGAGGAATTATTGTGTTAGGGAGTTGTTTAAAATATTTAGAATTGTAATGAAAAATGTTATGTGTTAACGTCAGATTGATTGGTCATGTGAAAGGGATGGATTATAGTCGGTTGGTTAGGTGAGATGTCTTAGTGGGCGAGTTGTTGTTTAGGAATTCGCCGGCTGTGATGAGACCGTAAAGTATAAGTGGATTTACAGTGGAACGAATGCTGAAGGAGAGAAATGTTGTAGTTTGGGCATAGAGTGCAATTAGAATTAAAGGTGCATCAAATAGGAAGTGAATGCGGGAGTTTGTTTTGGGGATGGTGTGGTCCCACCTGGGCAAGGGATGGTATTACCCTACATGAGCGGAGTTTGCCTTGTGAGGGCCGTTCGCGGGTCCTTGAAGCTCTAGATTGTTATTTTCTGTCTGTGACAGTCTCAACTAAGTTAATGGTAAGAGGGGCGGTTAGAAGGTCTGGCGCTCTCTCATTTTCGACTATTTGTCGTTTCTTCTACTAGCCTTTCTTTATCCGGCAGGCACGCACACTTACCCACCAGTCTTGGGCGAAAGAGGAGATAAAGAAAGGAGTAGAAATAGATAGTATAAATTATATATATTTATTTATATTAAATAAATATAATATATATATATAAATATTATATATATTATATATATTATAATATGATGATATAATATATAATATATATATATAATTTATATATAATTTTAGATATATATAAAGATATAGTATAGTATATATATAATTTTTGTTTTCAATGATGTTATAGGACCCACTGCGCACACTTTGGGTTTGAGAAAATTTATCTATGCTTCTTGAATTGTGTGTGGTACCATAAGCAAGATAAATATTTTGAATGTCAAGGAAAAATTGAATGGCGAAGTGAATATTCGAATCCAAAAATTAAATAAGTTATATCCATTACATATAAATAGTCTTAATAATTACAATAATCAAATCAATTATGTTGTAAAGAATATTCGCTTCTTGGAGAAACAAGAATAGTTACTACTAAAGTTGGAAGATTCAGATAATATATGGGATATCTTTTTAAGAAGGTTCTATGGACCAGAAAGTAGGAAAATGACATGGCGAACAGGCTCCAGTTAGGAACAATCAATGAAGATATGTCGACCAGATTGCGGGGTATGGCGACGGCAAAATTTGCAGATGGGAGGAGGTTCCCGTGACAATATTGACTGTGAGTGATATTGGTGTGGCCAATACGAAGGCGTGCAAGTATTACCTCATGTAAGCGCATTTCGTTCGGTGAGAGGAAAGACCAACTCATGTTGCTGGGATTAGTATATTCTAGTCTTCACTCCCCGCTGATCATTCGTTCAGCACTTTTGCCAATAAGATCGAAATGTTTTGTCGGAGAGCAGGATAGTAATCGGGTTGATGGGAGGTGGTCTTGTCGAATGGCATTCTGGGAGGTACCTAGAACGGCTACGAAAAAAGGAGGCGACCATTTTTGACCTCCTATCGGCAGATTTCATTGCCAGTTACCCCTACATGAAATTCAACATAATTCAACAATTCAACATAAAATGATTTGTTTCTTACAGGAGTGGAGCAGCCGAAGAAATTGTTGCACGGCGGATACATTTTGTTTTGAATAAGGGTGTTTTAGCGCTTGGAGTGGGCGCCTAAATGAATCGACCATCGCCACAATATAAGAATGGTCTTGCGTAAGAAATATAATTCGAGAAAGGGCAATCTTATAGCCGCCATTAATATTGCCGTAAAAATTGAAGCATGAGGGGAGGGTATGGGAGAGGTTGAGATTAGGAAAAAACAGCATATGCACACACAACTGTCCCTTTGTTTTAGGCCGGTCAGATAAACACTGGAGTAAGATGAACGTGAACTATGGAAGAGACAGAAATGATGCTTTAACAAGGCAGCAGGGTGGCTAGATTTGGAGAGAGAAAGGTAAGGGTCAAGCAAATGGTGGGAGCGGGAAATAGCCAAGGTGTGTACTCTTCGTCGTAAGAGAAAGGCAGCATCTTTTGCAAAGGGATGTTAAGGGAAATTAAGTATGTTATGAACTGTGTTTGCACTGGCCAGTAATTAGGATTCTGATGTATTCTCCTGACAGGAAATCAAGTGGCAGAGCAACGGGAGGGTATTGTGGGGTGTTGCGAAAACGAAGATAACTGGTGACATGATGTAATTCCTTCGAAGAGTAGAGTGGCATGCAGATATGGATTTCAACGTTCAAGGCTCACCCGGGGGACGATCGAAGGCCGAGTGGAGATACGGCAGCCTGTTTTGGAGGATCATACAGGTGTAATAGTGAGTTAGAGGAGTGTCCTGTGACCATAATATAACACAGCCATAGGGTCAAGCTTTCGATCGGGACCAATATGCGAGTATAGGAACGTAAAAGGGATTTGCCGGTCTGCACCCTAAGAATTGAGTGAGATGGGCCCGTATACAGACTGTTCCAACGCACGCAAGATGACAAGTCGCTTTCTCAGGATTTTTTAAAATGCAGGATAAATAGCGATATGTTAAGTGGCATACTAGAATGAGAGTCACTAAAGAATAGTTGACTATAGTAGAAGATATACAAAGAAAAAATGGGCGAACCAATATAAGGGCTAGGTTACGGCTGGAAGAAGGTGATAGATTCTTCGATTCCTTTTTTTTATAAAAAGCACTGCTTTGGTTTTGGTGGGAGGGGAAATGGAAACCATGGCAGTTACCGGCTGGGCGAGTCGAGCTCGACAACGAGTTTGAGTTGCCGTTCGAGGCGAGGCAACGGAGCACCGCATATATATATATATAACGAACAAAAATGAAAAGTAAACTTGTATAGAAAGAGAAATAATATGACCGATACAATGGAGAAGAAATAAGAAAACAGTAACTATTTGTGTCATTAAATCCAGAGAGCAAAAACACACAGTAATAACACTATAGCAAATACTTACCTGCAGAACAGCCTTCACCCAGAGTAAAAGGGGACGTGATAGAATAGAGAGCAACGACCTGGAATGGATCTATTTTGACTGAAGGCATTTAATGAAAAAAGAGGGATTGTCCACGGAAACCGAGCGAATGGTGTAGTTTAAGGAGAATATTAGTTTTCCAGTTTGTCAAAGTTTTTCCAAGAATCAAACGAAGACTCACCAAGGAAGCCATGCACCAGTTGAGAACGCTTCCCGGATATCATTTGTCTAGGTATTTAACGTGGGGTCTCGGAACGATATTTGCGGAAACATAAAACTGGGAAATTTGAAAAAGTTGGCGACTCTCCAGAACAGGGAGATTGCGGGCGGCCTGAAACCATTTTTTTCATTAATATACAGGTAATTGACAGTGGTTAGCGAGATTGATCAGATCTCGAGTGGCTAGCATGTGGTTATCTGAGTTTCCGATTCATAGGTAAGTATGTGAAACTATAAGTCCATGATGAAAGACAGTTGGCTTTGAGTTCGAAAGATGTCCAGGTATGTGAAATATTATTTTTTTATGTTTTGTAATCAATATCTCTCTCACTCTCCTCTCCATATTATTCTAATTATACGAGTAGGTGTATTTATACATATATTATATTATTGCATATTATTACTTAGCTTATTTATATTACTATATTATATGTTATTATGTTTGCTTAGTTGAGGAATGAGGGATTGTGAGATGAGTGATACGAGAGTGTATGATGTGTGACTCAGAGTTTAGTTTGTGAATCTATACTTAACTATCATTCTTTTTATTTTTCCTTCAGTTGCTGTTATTACCCTTGTTCTTTCTACTCTCTCGCGGCGCGGAAAGCTCCGAGATACCCACTAGGGTGCAAGGTGTCAAGGTCAAATTGTGTTGCAGTGTTTAGTGGATCTTTTCTTTTTTCTTACTTTGTTTTTTCTTAGATTCATACCCAAGACACTGACGCACAGTGGTATTCAAACAGAGTGGGTATTTATTTATTTGTTTTTTGGGAGAAGGAAAAGAGTAGTATATTTATTTTATGGACTAGTATATGAATGGAGAGAAACTCTTACGTTGTACGGCTGAAAGTAATTATAATATTAGCTTCATTATATTATTGTTTTGTTTGTCCCATCTTTATTTTTTATGGTATTAATAATTGATGAATTTAATGAATAATTTTTATAATTTATTTGTAAGTAATGGCGTGTAGAGCGAATGTAGTATGTTAACTATTTTATTATGATTCAGTTTTTTAAGTTTGGTTTGTTGGTGATTTGAGACGTGAAGTGCATCCAGTGAGTGAGAAAACAGATTTGGTCACCTGCAGAGTGAGGTATGGATTAATTATATTATTATATTTATTCGTTATTTATTTTATTTTCTTTAATTTATTATTCATGTTATTTATCTTATTCAGTATTATTTATATATTCATTTTTATTTATATTCATTTTATTCATTTATTAATATATATTTAGTAGAATGTTTATTTCTTTTTCTATTTTTGTTATTTCATTATTTATTATTTCTTTCATTTATTTATTTCTTATCTTTATTTATTTCTTTATTGTCATATTTCTTATTCTTTCTCATTTATTAATTATATTTTTATTTAATTATTTCTTTATTTTATCAATTTATATATTAATTATAAGTAACATTTCTTTAAAAAATTATTTCTTTTATTATTATTTCTTATTTCTTCTCCTTGACTTTTGATTTCTTTAAATCACTTTTAATTTCTTTATTCTTGGCATTTCTTAAATATTTCTTTATTTCAGTTAATTATTTCTAAGTATTTCTTTATTCTTTATTTCTTTTCATTCCATTCATTCTAAATTTTTTTATTATAAATTATTTTCGATATATTTCTTTTTTATTTCGCTTTTTGTAATGTAATATTTTTATCTTTAAAGTATCTTACTTTAATATTTCTTACTTTCTTTCGTTGTATTCTATTTTCTTCTTTACTTTCTTTCTTTCTTTCTTTCTTTCTTTTCTATTCTTTCTTTCTTTCTTTCTTTTTTACTTTCTTTCTTTCTTTCTTTCTTTTTTCTTTTCTTTCTTTCTTTCTTTCTTTTCTTTCTTTCTTTCTTTTTTCTTTTCTTTCTTTCTTTTCTTTCTTTCTTTCTTTTCTTTATTTCTTTCTTTTCTTTCTTTCTTATCTTTTCTTTCGTTCTTTCTTATATTGTTTTATTTATTACATTTATATTTATATATATATTTTTATTTTAATATTATTCATAAATTTATTCTGATTTATATATATATTATTATTTTCATTTATTATTGATTATTAATTTTATTTGATTGTTATTATTATTATTAATATTATTATTATTATTTAATTATAATATTATCTTTTTGTATTATATTTGATATTGACTAGACCTTAGGAATAAGCGACCTTCTTAAATTGTTGCGAAAATTACCCGTTTTACGAACGAAAAATTGTGGATAATCTCATGGATTGGTTTAAAGTTATTTATTATTGTTGTTATTTGGAATTTATTTTTCTTATTTGGAGAATTAATATTAGCAGAATTTGACTATATACAATAGAAGCCATAGAATTGAGTTAACGTTACATTTAAACTTGATTTGAGATTTTTTTAAAGATTATGTTGACGTTAATTTAAATTTTCATAAAATTTCACTTTTGTGTAAAATTATTATTTTGTTGGGTAGGTTGTTGTTCTCGTCTTGGTTTAATAATGCTTATCTTTTTTTTTTTTTTCTCAGCTTTTTTTTTGTTCTTCTTCGCTGTCTACTGGAGTGAATGTAAGGCTCAAGTAGGTTAGTTGAGCTTTAAAACAAATTATAGAAAATGGTCACTCAAAGAGAGAAAAGATTATTCAATAGCACTCTTGAAATAATTAAAAGATTTTTAATAGAAATAAATTGAAATAGAGAAAGATCTATGCATAGAAAAACTTAAAAAGAGGAGTAGTAAAATTGAGAATGAAAGATTGTTAAACTAGACAAAACTGAGAACAAATGAAGTAAAAATTTGTTAGTAGTGCAAGAACTGTTATATGCACCAAAGCAATTGTAATAGAAAATAGATCGTATTCAATAGAAAATGAGTTTAACTAGTAGAGACGAAGACTATTAAATTAAGGAATTACTTGAAGAAGTGAAATATATAAAGAGACTATATATAAAAATAGTATAAAATAGCTATTTAAAAAAGGACTATAAAGAAGAAATCAAAAGGCTTTGAATGACATTAATTTGTTAATTATTTTTTGTGTTTTTATGTATTAATAAATTCTGGTTAGTATGTTGGAGATATGAGCTGGTGTTTGGTTTTGGGCTGTATATACAAGGTAGTATGCATGCTTAATCACGTCTAATGGTTGGATGATGGTGTGATATCTGTTAAAGTGTAAAAGTATAGTGGTTTGATTTTGTTAATTATGAGCGATAAAAGCATAGATTATGAAGTTTTCAAAGAAGGTGCTTGGATATTTATATTTAAGGAGTTCGAAAATAAAGAAATACCTAAATATGATGTAATCGTGGAGAAAACAAGAGGTAGAATTAATAACAGGTTTGAAGAGGTGAGTATGAGGACATACAAGGAATTAGGAAGCTCTTCTGGAAGATGATAGCTCGCGAAAGGTTAAGAATGTTGTTAATTATGGGATTCTTCATTAATTAATGAATAGGGATGTTTGCTTTGTAACTGTTGAAAATGTTGGTATGTGAGGGGAGTTGTAGGAATACTGTGAATCACTTCCCGATGAGAATTCTTGCATAATCTATTAACAGTGTAATGATGATTTTTGTGATGTGATTGTGTTGATGTTTATGGTGGCTAAGAAGAATAGTCACGATATATAGAGTTATGTGTTTCTTGTTAGCTTAGTAAAGATGGAATAGCTGAAGAGTGAGCCGCATTTTAAGAATGGTAAATCTAAATGAATATAAACGCAATCAATTTTGTCCAGATACATTCGCGTTGGCGTAGTTATAAGCTGTTTGATTTGGAATTGTATGTAATAGAAGCGAATATTATTGTAGGGTATAACGTTTATCTCCCATGGATTGGGATGAGTGTACTATTTACCTCTTATTTATAAGGGTAAGTGGTGAAAACAGGGGAACTCTGTAGATATTATTATATATGGAATAAGATTAATATATGAGTAGATATGTATATAAAGATGGATATATGTGTGTTATTATTAGATCGAAAGAGTGACGTCGTGAGTGAGCTGAGTGATTCTTATGATGGTTAAGAAACAAAGGTGCCTATTAGGAGTGGGAGAGGATGTGTTGGATCAAATCTTTAATTGAATACACATGTTATGTGTATTATAATAATGTTAGGGAGTAAGGAAGATATAGATTATAATTATGGGTTATTATGGATTTTGCAACAGGCGTTTTATGATAGAGTTCATGGGAGATCTTTAAAATTATTGGCCATGGTACGATTAACTCTGATCTAATGGCAGTTTGGGGGTAGGGCTTCTGAATGGAATCAAAAGTATGTGTTTTATGACGATATGCCTGAGGTGTTCTTGTAAAAATTAATTGTGGTCAATAGATGATTTGTTCGATTTACGGATTAATAGCGGAGTGAGAAACAGGGTATGTGTTTATACAAATTGTAAGTCCTCTTGGTTATCAATTTGTGTATGATGGTTTTTATGAAAATGAGATTCCATTTCGTGGGTATGTGCAGACAATGGTGTTAGAAATGTTATGTTCGAAGAATGGAAGATGAGTGGAGGGTTGCCCTACCTATTATACATGCGGATGATTTGGTTCTGTAGTGGCGAGTAATTGAAGGAGAGTTGAGGAGGATAGGTTAGAGAGATTTGAGATTATACAGGCTATAGTAAAAGGAGGGGTATAAAGTAAACGTAAGATAAGTTAGTAAGGTTATGAGTTGTGCGACAGGAGAACAAGTACACTCATTTATGAGATTAATATAGTTAGATGGTGAGCAGCTTGGAACAAAGTGTCTGAGTTTAAAATATTTAGGTATCGATGTTGGATGCAAAA
>JABUQX010049482.1:45000-58152 GCA_015478945.1 Trachelipus rathkii | reverse complement strand
GATCCGCAATGAAGGACAATGAAGTCTGATATTCTGTCAGTCATACTGATCCACCGGTGAGTATATATATTAATAGTCACGATATATATATTACCCCTTCTCATATATATACCATTATATAGTATACGTAGCTTACTATATATATGCTATACTATATCCTATCATATATATACTAGTAATATGTAATCATATATATATATATAATTAATATATATATAACTTAATTAAGAAGGTTTGACATCCCTAAAGTTAGTGAGAGGAAGTATACCTAACTATTATTCATATATATATAAGTATATATACTACCCATGTGTCCCGGGGCCAATCGTTTTATATTAAATATATATATACTATATATATATTATATACATATATATATATATAGTATATATATATCCTATACCCTTACCTTACTATACTCATACCTTTACGCTAGAACTTATAATCATATATATCAGTGGCGACGGCCGCGTGGCCATTTTCCGCAGTCATCGCTACTCAGTTCCCGGTCCCTTATTGACATTATAGTATATAATATATAATATATATAGATATATATATATTTATATATTATTATATATATATATATATATATAGTTATATATTATATATATATATACAATTTATATACAACCTCCGGTGGCAAACCATTCCCAAATTTAACAACCTCTATGGCTGAAAAATGCTTTCTTTATCAACATGGCATGGCTTTTTCTTAATTTTCTTGTTATGCCCCTGGTTGCTCTCCCGTCCGTGCTCTACTATGAAGAATTTATTGGTTCCTCCGGATTATCAATAGATGTAAAAAATTTGTAGAATTGTATCATGCCCGTCTGAAGAAATTCGTCTTCACTGAAAAACATCCTAACTCCTTTCAAGCCCTCTTCTCATAGCCCTCCATCAAACCAGAAATCATCCTTGTTGCTCTTATGTTGCACCTCTCTTTAGCATATCTAAAGCTTTCTTTAAATAAGGGGCCCGAAACTTGTGCACAACACTCTATTATTGGCCTAACAAAGCTATTATACAGTTACTTATTACTTCTTGCTCTTGTAAACAACATTGCGATTTATTTTGCCCAGCATCTTATTAGCCAAAATTATGCCTTCCAAAAACACTGATTAGCTACTTTCAAATTAACTGCTTATAAATACACCTATATCTTTTTCTTGTCTTGGTCCACTGACTCAAGCCAATCCCCATTGATATCGTAGTTAAAATTTTTATTTGAGAAACCTAGGTGAAGAACTTTACAAATTTTTACTATAAAAATTCTGCCACTTATCTGCCCCACCCAAGAAGTTTTTCAAGATCATTTGAATCTTTATACATCCTTCACTTTTCCTAACTGATGTGGCCACTTTGGTTTTCATCTGCAAACTTAGAAAACCTTGCATTTAAGTCCATGGTCTAAATCAGCTTTATATATGAGGACACCAATAGTTACACCCCGCTCTGGAACCGTGTGGGACACCATCATCACTTTATTTCCCTGATGACTGTAGTTGCCATTAGTTTTACACCACTGTTTTCTATTCACAACTACTCTTTAAACCCAACCCAATTCTTGACCACACTTGACCTATGTTTCACCCACTAGTTTAGTCCTTCTCGCTATAAATACACCATTTCGCTCCTATTGCGGTAAAATCTGACCACAACCTTATATTTCTTAATTCAATACTTTCTCACAACAGCTCCCATCCTGGCCCTATGCGTTATAATTTCTGGCACTTCTGAATCGGGCTGATTGGTTCCTTGCCGTCCATTCTACGGCCAACGTATAATTGGAATGACCTGCTTAGACTCTGATGACGCTTCGGGCTTTCTGTCACTAAGTGGGAGCTGTAAATTCGTGACGGGTATGAGCAGGTTCTTCCTTCTTCGACAAATCTTTCTCTCCTCATAATCCATGGTCGATCGTGCTTGTTCTCTGGCCATTCAGGCTAGAGAACAGTGTGCGTATCGGAGTGGAAAATTTCTCGTCTCCAATCAAATCTCGCGTAATTTCACTCAGCAGAAAAATCGTTGCAGGGAACCTTCGAACGAAGCAAAGTGGCGCGTCATCAAACGAAAGTGCCGCTAACCTTCCTTGGATTCTCCTACTAAACAAATCTTCTGGCATCTTGCCAAAAAATTTTCTTTAACACTTTCAATCTAGCCCTAAAATATGTTGATCTGATGGCTCTCCGTTGCTAAACTCTCCAACTGAAAAGTCCAATCTCTTCGGCTCTATTTTCCTCTAACTCAAACCTGGACGATTTTATCCTCCTCCCCTCCTTCTCCTCTCAGGCTTGTCCTATTTGTCTTTACTGGATTACATTTGATCGGGGTACACGTGTTCCTGAGATCTATGAACGTTAGGAAGGCGGGTGGCCCGGATGGCATTCCTCCCTGAGTTTTGAGGGAATGTGCTACGTGCTGAACCCCGCCCCTCGTTCAACTTATATTCTCTATGTCTCATACTAGCACGTTTCCCTCAGTTGGTTGAATCACGCACATGGTTCCAACCATATTCCGAAAAAAGGAAGCCGCTCTGACCTTCTAACCTATCGCCCTATACTCTCACTTGTATCTAAGATCTTTAAAACACTTCTTAACTCTCACTTCTTAGGCCATCTGGATTTCTCATTTCTCTTTTCGTTTACAGTACTGCTTTCGGCATTCAAGTTCTACTGGCGATATACTTTTCTATTTAACCGATTTATGGTTTTCCGCTCATTAGGAACTACGAAGAGACTTGCGTGTGGTGGCTCTTGACATATCCAAAGCATTTGACCGGGTTTGGCACGCGTCACCGCTCTCTAAGCTCCCCTCCTTTGGGTTTCCTCCTTCTCTTTGCTTACTAGTTTTCTTTCAAGTTGCTCAATATCGGATGTGGTTGATGGAGCGACTTCTCTTCGTTCTGTCAATAGTGGTGGTCCTCAGGGTTATCTCTATCTCCTACTTTATTCTTACTTTTCATTAATGTCTCTCACCTTCACATCTAACTCTATTCAACCCTTATGCCGATGACTCGACCCTTCACTCTTCAACTCATTTCAATTTCTGCATCCTTCTTTTTACTTCTAGAATTGCCTACGGTCTTAATCTTTCCGATTCTATTCTCGCTGATCTGGATAGAATTTCGATTGGGGTCGTCTGAAAGTTGTGAAATTCAATCCTTTAAAAACTCAAACTTCTACAAATCTCCCTCTTAAAACAGCCTTCTAACTGTTTCTATATCTTTCGGACTGTTTTCTCTCGTCTTCCTGTGACAATATAAAAAACATCCTTGGCCTTACATAAACAAAAAACTGTCTGGGAAACCACACATCACAACGGTTTCTGCCGAGTTGGTTGGCTGACAACTACAAAAAAAAATGTACCACTCCACCTAACCACATTGGAGTAACTTCTTCATCAGCCTTATGTGGGAAACCTTATCAAAATATATATATAGATATATCATATATATATATAATATAATATATATATATTATATAGTATATATATAATATATATTAAATATATATATATAATATATAGTATATATATATATATATATAATTATTAAGATATATGTATATATATATCATTATTGTATATATATATATATACTTATAATATATATATATATAATATATATTTTATATATATACTAACATATAAATATATATATATAATATGATATAATAGTATATATATATATATATATATAGATTTGAATATATCTATAATATATTAATATTACATATATATATATAAAATATATAATATAATATATATAAATAGTTGGGTTGATATTATTTAATATATATTATTAGTATATAATATATATAAATATATTATATAGGTATATAAAGAATCTACTATATATATATTATATATATATATATATATATAATATATATATATCGAGATATATATAGCTATGTATATATAGTAGTATATATACCCATCATAGCACAGATGCGTTGCCAGATACATCACTAGCTACTGTATATGTTTTTCTCGCACTCGTCCCATCACACATACGTCGTATATGGCATTTCTGTATATCTTATGTGATGTACCTTTTCGTTTTAAATGCAACGTTATTGCGACGTTACATTTTTACTTATAAATGTTTCCGCGACGCTGCCAGGCGTACGGTAATGCTTTAAAAAAAAAAACCAATGTATCCTCCAAATTTCCTTATAATCTTTCATAATCTTTTTCATTTATGTTTTGTTGTTTATAAGTCATTTTACATTATTTTCAACAGATTGTATTATGTAATTTAATTTATTTTTTCAAATGTCGGTCATTTGACGTGTTTCATAAATATAACTAATTATGTCTCCAGTCACGGTATGCTCTCGCGAAAGCGAGTTTGAGTGACTCTGCTGGTATTATTTCAATTATTTTGTTGGTAAATTAGTTTATAAGTGTTTTCGTTTATAGTCTTTCACGGAAATATCTATTGATAGCTGAGTTTAACAGATTCTTAAACAATCGATTTTTTAGGAAAATCAATCGATTTGTTTGGTTATACCTATGAAAAACCGTTTTAAATTTAAAAGAAAACCACAGTTGCCAAATTTATAATATAGTATTATAATATATATATATATAATATATATAGGGTAGATTTGTAATATAGTATATATATATATATATATATATATAATATATATATATATATAATATATAATTATATATATATATATAATATATATATATATATATATATATATATATATATATTAATACAAGATAGGTATTAGCGATGTGTTGTCACAAAGTACATAAATTGTTTTCGGCAGCACTACAACACGAAGCCTATGATGAATTAAGCCATGCTTAAACCGCCACTAATGATATCTAACGTTTTCGAGAGAAAATAAAACTAACAATTTTATTTAATAAAAGTGAAAAGAAAACTTGATTTGCAATAAAAGATTTAATAAATAATTCATAATATTTATTTAAAAAAAATGTAACCTGTCCTAACTTATATATATAATATATATATATATATATATATATATATAATATATATATATATATATATATTATATATATATATATTTAAATAATATTCTATATATATATATATATATATATATATATATACAAAAGTTACATCAAATAGATGTTGTAAAACTACGTCGATGCAACGTTACCGTGTACGTTGCAGGGATGTCGCAAGAGTACGTAAATACTACGTTACCATGGGACGTCGCAGTGATGTCGCACTGCTACGTCTCTGAGAGCTGACATTTCCACATCCCAGGGACGTAATTATTATGTTACTAATACAATGTCGCACATCGCAAAGGGACGTAAAAGCGACGTCGCCTTTACGTTAGTGTGCTAGATGGTAAATAATATATAATATATATATATATAAATACTAATACTATATATACCTATATAAGTATATTATAGATATAATTATATATATATATATATATATAATATAATAATAGTATATTATATATTATAGTATATATACTATATATATAGGGAGAGAGAGAGGAGAGAGAGGAGATATGAATAGAGAGAGAGAAGAGAGAAGGGAGAGAGAGAGAGAGAGCAGAGAAGAGGAGAGAGAGAGAGAGAGAGAGAGAAGAGAGGAGAGAGAGGGAGCGGCCGAAGTAGTTTTTTTTAAATTAGAATAAAGGAGAATAAAAAAAAGGTTAAAAAAAAACAGCAAAAAAAATTCATATTAAATTTCAACAGGATATTAGATAATTAATAATAATAAGAATAAATGAATATTAATAATAACTAATAATAATAATAATAATTAATAATAGATAATAATAATAAAAAATAATAATAATAGATAATAATAATAATAATAAATAATAATATAATAATAATAATAATAATGAATAATAATATAATAATAATAATAATAATAAGAATAATAATAATTAATAATAATAAGTAAATAAATATAATAATAATAAGTAATATATTAGGTTATTTTTCAAAGTAGTATACCTTAAAATTACATTTTCTTTGGGGAAAACGAATTTTGCCAATATTTTAAGCCTGTTTCATTATATTTCGTACTTTATATAAAAGTATATATTATAGCTAAAGTAGGAAACTTTAATTGACTTATTTTTGTAAAAAGAGTAAAAATTTTTATTGTATTCACTGACTCTAATAATAATTTATGAATTTATTAATTCTTTTAATAATTTACCTATATTCAAAAGTTCGAAGTTTTGAACGAAATTTTAAATACTTATGCTTTAATTGAGAAAACAAAATTCGCCTCAAATAGGGCTTCAGCGAACCAAATTCTATAGATGACAGCTAGGCACATGTCTATATCACTATTACATTTTGGCTTGGCAACTACTCGTTGATTGGGTGAAGAGATGTGAACAATGTATATAATAATACCGCCGCATACATGTGGCTCGCAATCGATCCGATCAAATTTACAGTTAACCTGCGGGCAGTTATATTAATATTAATTCATGTAATTGACATCCGTGTTTTAGAGCATTACCAGTATATATATATATATCATTATATATATATATATATATAGTATAGTACTATATATATACTCTATATATTATATATATATCATATATAATTTTTTATATAGTAGTTCTTATATATTTATCTTATTTATATAATACGATATATAATAGTTATAATATATATATCTATATATATATATATATATATATATATTATATATATATATATATATATATATATTATATACTTACTACTATATATATATATATATATATATATAATATATACTATATACTGATATAATGAAAATGAAAATAATAATGAAATTTGAAAAAATGATTGATTTATTTTTTATCTCATCTGGTCAGTCATCTCCGTATCAATAGATGACTGGACGCTTCGCCACTGATACCTCTATACTATAAGTACTATAATAGTATATACCTATATATATAAGTTATATACTATATATATATATATATATATATATTATATATATAAGTATATATATCTATATATTATATATAATCTACCTTCTTAATATATTATATATCAATATTTACTATATATATATAATATATATATTTCCGATCCACCTTCTCTCCCAAGGCTGGGAGTAAGGGCTTGACATGCCACCGAAACAGAAATTTAGTGTAGAAGAGATATGACACAAGTCGAAAAGAAAGCCCAGCCTTACCACCCCCTTTATACCTTTTAGTGAGAACTCGTCGCAGCCGGAATATAAATCCTAGGGCTTCACGGGACCGTGACGGACACTCACTATGGCATCTCGTCAATGAGGACCTCATCCCTTGGACCAGGTGGGCCACAATCGTACCCCCCTCAAAAAACCGCCATTTACTCCTACTATGCACATTCTTCACACCTCTGCCAAACTCACAATTTCTCTCCTCCCAGGCATTCCTTTACTGACTCAATCCACTTTTTCTTCTGGTCTTCCTGCCGGTGATTCGACTCCCAGCACAATCACCACTAGGGACCGACCGGGGCGGGAATTTTGCAGGGGCCGGGGCCGGGGCCGGGGCCGGGGCCGGGGCCGGGGCCGGGGCCGGGGCCGGGGCCGGGGCCGGGGCCGGGGCCGGGGCCGGGGCCGGGGTTAGCTAAAATTAGAAATGTAAGTCAAAAACACTGAAAGTCTTAAAACTTAGGATGAAAATTAAATATAATTTCAATTAAATTATTATTTTATATAAAAAAGGAACATAAATTAAATTCAATTGAATAAAATATTTCGCAAGAAATTATGAGTTCGAAAAAGAAAAAAAAGTAATACTAAATTGTATTAAATATAGGATAGAACTATATATATATATATATATATATATATATATATTATATATAATATATATATATATATATATATATAATATAATATTATATACTAATATAGATATATATATATATATATATATTAAAGATGAATTGAAGATGAAGCATAATTTTGGCAAAAACATTATTTTATAATGGCGTTTCGGGTATATAATGTTACCCATCATCAGCACTGCAATTGAAATAAAATAATATAATTTTATAACACAAAATATATATAAAATGAGCTAATATAAAAAACTGTAATACAATAAATGAACACATAAATTTAAAATAAATAAATCACACAAAAAAGTACCTAGATTGAGTTAGGTTTCATTTAAGAGAGGCGAAATGCAAACTGAAAGTTAAGAAAATTTGTTTACAGTGAGAAAAAAAAGTTACTTGGTTGGGATATATATAAATTAATGAGTGAAGAGGGGGATGGACGAGAAATCCTTATTTAATTCGGGTTTTAATTCAAAAATGTAGAGAGACTCAAGAATCTTTCTGTCGAATTGATCATTGGCAGGGGATAGGGAACTAAAAATTTTTTGTGCAATAGGGTGATTATTTTGAAAGTCATGATTGCGTTTTTAGGAGTTTTCTGGGGTTGTGATAGGTAATTTAAGGTAAACCAGTTCTATAAAAAACTCCCCGGTGTTTCGAGATCCTCAAGTAAAGTTGGAGGCCTGTTTGGCCCACGTAGCGGACGTTGCAATCCGCACACTTATACAAATATACTAATGAGGACCTCATATGTAAAGGAAGAGAATCTTTATGGCGGAAAAATTTTGAAATACTGTGGTTATTAATAGGAATGAAACTAAAGGGAGCAAAAGGAAAAGCATTGGATAGAGTGTGATTGAGAGTTTTCACAAGTTTTGCGCGTGCTAGGACCGAAGAAGGGAATTTTTAGATAGATAAGTTGTTTAGGGACGGTTGGGACTTGAAATTTAAGGCGGAAATGGTTATTAAGAAAGTCGTTTACTAGGTTTGTAATAGTGTTGTGAGGAAAGAGATTGCAAAAGGCAAAATGGGACAGGTATTGTATTTCAAGGTGGAAAGACCACCATGAGGAGCATAAGTTAAAGGCACGGAAAATTTTGCATTTTAATGAAGACAGTTTATCATTTGTAAGGAATGAAATTGTAAAAAAATTTAATACCTAATGTAGGAGAAGAAGGTTTTCTGTTTATCTCCCCCTCCAAATACAAAAACTGTCTTCACTACAGATGCCAAAAAATTTTCTGTGCCTTTTAACTTATGCTCCCTCATGCGTCTGTTCTTTCCACCTTGAAATACAATAACCTGTCCCATTTTACCTTTTGCAATCTCTTTTCCTCACAAAACACTGTTACCAAACCTAGTAAACGACGTTTTCTTAATTACCCATTTCGCCCTAAAATTTCCAGTTCCAACGCTTCCTAACAAACTTATCTATCTACAAAATTCCCGTTCTTCGGTACTAGCACCGCAAAAAACTTGTGAAAAAACCTCTCAACACAACTCTATGCGCAATGGCTTTTTCCTTTGCTCGGCTTATTTTCATTCCTATATAACCACAGTATTCCAAATTTTTTCCGCCATAAAGATTCTCTTCCTCTATATGAGGTCCTCATTAGTATATTTGTATAAGTGTGCGGACTGCAACGTCCGCTACGTGGGCCAAACAGGCCTCCAACTTTACTTAAGGTTCATAGTTGTTCTATGAACTCGATTTTTATATCAAAAGAATTAGAATGAAGTACTGAATCCTTTGATCATTATCTAAATTAATAACACTGGCCACAAAAAAAAATTTTTAGTTCCCTAATCGCCTGCCAAATGAATCAACTCGGACAGAAAGATTCTGAGTCTCTCTACATTTTGTTAATTAAAAACCAGAATTAATAAGGATTTTCTCGTCCATCCCCCTCTTCATCACTCATTAATTTATATATATCCCAACCAAGTAACTTTTTTTTCTCCCTGTAAACAAAAAAGATTGAAAGAACTCGCATTAAATTTCGCTTTCACTTTTATGAAAACTAAATCAATATTTGGTACTTTTTCGTGTGAATTGTATTTATTTTAAATTTTGGGTTCATTTATTGTATTACAGTTTGTTATATTAGATCATTTTATCAAAACTTTGTGTTTTAAAATTCTATTATTTATTCAATTGCAGTTGGCTGATGATGGGGTAACGTTATATACCCGAAACGTTCATTGTAATAAATGTTGCCAAAATTATGCTCCACTTCCTATTCATCTTTAAATGTCGGTTCCCTAGAAACAAATCTATTGCAACCAATTTTAACCAAATCGTTATATAATATATATATATTATATTATATATATATATATACCTATATATATAAAGTTATATATATATATAATATAGTATACTTATATATATATATTATATTAATAATTATTACTATATAATATATATATATTATATATACGTATTATATATCATTTATAATTTATATATTATATACACATAAAGAAAGAAATATCTTACACATTTCCAGCTACCTTCATTTTTATACTTATATATATTGATTTTCCAGTTGCTCTCTGCCATAGATGGAGCGCATATCGCGTAGATGTTTACTCACTCATAGTGGTTGAATATTAATTCATATGTGGTTGAATTTCAAACCTCCTCTTTTACACACCAGCGCGAAATCTCCTACCAGTTCCTCTCAAACTCGACTTCAGATTTGCCATCAAAAACAAATCATTCGCATATTCTAACACCATCCCTGCCACCTCTTCATTCTCCATTCATTCTGAATGACCACATCTGTAACCCAAAACTGTAATTTCTTCATAACCCCATCCATATACAAATAGCCATGGAGAAGAGGAGACATAATACATCTCTGCCTCACTCTGCTTTAATATTAAACCAAATACTTTCAAACTCCATTATTCTTACAACACGCTTCACTATCGTCTCATGCATACTTTTGATTCCATTCAGAATGCTTACCACAACCAACACCTGCCATAGAGCTTCCCTATTAAGTCCTATCATACCACTGTTGCAAACCATAAAACCTTAATCAATTTCTTCATGTCTTCTCCCTCATTTTTATCAATTCATTTGTTTCCCAATGTAAAGATCTGATCTGCACATCTTCTACACTCCTAAACGCACCTTGTTCTTCAGTATTAGTCTTTCAGTCCCTTCGAATGCACCCTTTGACCAAAAATATCAACAGTATCTTCCCTACAACACTCAATAAATTAACTCTCATATAATTCCTATAGTTACCCTTATCTCCCTTACCCTTATATAATGGTGCTATTACTGCTCTCCTCCAATACCTCGGAACTGTACTCACCATAAACGCTTTGTTACATAACTTCAAAAATCCAATCAACACCCCACCATCTCGCGCGTGCGCGTTCTTGATCATTTTTACCTGTTAATGTTGCGCGAGTGCGAGCAGTGGCAGAATTTACTATTATTCAATTTTCTCATTCTACCCATTCCCTCCTCCTTACTATTAACATAATCACCTCTTCTTCATTACTGCCAATGTTATGCAGATTTTCGAAGTGTTTCCTTCACACTCCTCTCGCATCCATTTCATCAGTTACGAAAGCACCATCTCTATTTATTATTGCAAACACATTCCCCTTATTGTCATTCCTAACCTTTCGCGCTTCTTTCCAGAAGAGCTTCCTATTCCCTTGTAAATCCCCAATTCATCCTCCTTCCAAACTGTTCAATTGCCTCTTTTTTTATCCTACGTATGCGCACCTTTTAGTATTCTTTTTTTCCACCCCTTATATAATTCCAACATCTTTCTTTTGAAAACTTATCATTGGCTTTTAGTACATTCAACTACCACGCTTCTTTTTTTACTTTTAACCGCTTGCATCACCTCTTCATTCCACTACTCATTGTTAACATTCTTACCTGTTAACATCCCCATACTTCCTTTGCTCTGCTAACAGCCACTTCCTTCAAATGCTGCCAGATTTATTCAGTTTCAACTTGTTCACATTCAACCTATCCTTATCAAGCCTAATATCATTATATATTACTATATACTATACTCTAAACTATATATTATATATTACTTATATAATTATATATAATATATATATATATACCTATATATATATATATACTCATATATATATAAATATTTATTATATATAAATATAATAAATATATTTTATATATTATAACCAACACCCATTACTCACCCTACCCTACGAGGTACCCACACTATATATATACTAGAATATATATAGTACTATATATATTATAGTATACTATTATATATATATAGTATAGCTCATATTACCATATATATACTATATACTATATATATTATATATATAATATAATATATACCATATATATATATATAGATAATAATATATATTATCTATATAATTATATATATATAATATTTTATATTATGATTAGTTATATATATACTACTATTATATATAAACTCTATATAATATATATATATATATATAATATTATCATAAATATATATATATACGTATATATATATATATATATATATATAATACATATATAGCTATATATAATATATACTATATATATAATATATAATATATATATATATATATATACAACCTATATAATATATATATAATATACAACTATAAATATAGTTATATATATATGTCATAATTATACTATATATATATATATATATATATATATATATATATATATATATATATATTATAAAGGTGAATGGGAAAGGTATAGCAGAGACTATAGTCTGTTTAAAACGGACTTTTAGGAACTAAATATTGGTGCTTTATGAGGCATGAAAGAAATGATTGACCATTGAGTTGCTGTAGATGAAAGAGTTTTAATTAGCCATAGAGAATTATAGAAAAGGGAAATTTAATAAGGAAGGCAAAAAGGAAACTGTTTGAGTAAATTATAAAATGAAAATAAAAAGAGTTGAGGTTTTAGAAATGAAAGGCTTAAGAGATATTTGCGAAGTAAGGAGAAGAAATAGAAATAAAAATGTAGGGATAAATGATATGGGCCGGCAGCAGATGTCTGATTAAAAGAGAAATCAAAAGTTACTAAGATCGTATGGACGCGTGCTTAGAATGAATGATAATTAGATTTGGTTAGAAGGTTTTAGGTCCAAAGGGGTAGGCAATAGGAGAAAGGGCAAACCTAAATGGAGCTGAGTTGATAGAGTAAAGGAACTGCTAATAGTAGAGGGGATTAGTATTGATGAAAGAAATAGATTAACGCATGAAAGGATCACTTGGAGAAGAATAGCACATGGAAAGCTCGGTCAATGTTAGCTTATAGCTAAAGAACCTGTAACAAAAAAAGTAAGC
>JABUQX010049482.1:22500-40000 GCA_015478945.1 Trachelipus rathkii | reverse complement strand
AAAATTGTGTCATCTCGTGCAGTGCACTCGTATCCGTGTGCACATTAAAAATAATTATTTAGATCACTTATGTGTCGATTATGTTTTGTATAATCGAATGTTCACGTACTGCTTCTATAAGGAAGAATAATTTTCCTCTCTTTTTCTTATTTCATATCTATTCATTTATCGTAATTTTTATGAACATTTTTATTAAAAACATAGTTTATATTATTTTTTTATATCTCTTATGAAATAACCAGTTAAAAGACAGTAAATCAATTATCATTGTCTAAGCAGTGAGAGAAGTGGTGGGATAAGTATAAACGGCTCTCTTGTTATTATCTTGTCTTGTATCTGATTTACTGCGGCTCTATTTAACTTATATTTATTTATATGATTACGATTGATTGTTATCTTTATTTTATTGAGTATATCTTCTCTTATACCATGAATAGCTCTGTAAGCTCTATAATTTAGTTGAATTGTTCTCTAAACAAATAGTACTTGTCCAGAAGGAAGAAAAAAAACCAGTGTCTACTGATATTATATAATTTAAATTTTATTTTACTTATAACAACATATTACAGAAATATTTTATAATTAAAACAATATACTTTACAACACTAAAACAGTATAAACAGTAAATCAAATAGAGATGTTACCTAAGCAATCATAGGGATTAGTAGAGCTTTTGTTTGATTATGCTTTTTACTGCTTTTATAATCATACGTATGAGTTATTATTAGCTTCATCTTACTTTTAAAACTTCATTTTAGTTTACTGCTTTAACTCTTAATATAATTATTAATCAATTACATACTTAAAGCAGTAAGAATTTCTCAAGTAATATCTCATAATAAACGTTGTTATGCCTAGCAACAAGGGATAGTAGCTTTTGTTTTTATGCTTTAACTTGCTTTAAACTCGATATGCTTGACTGCTTTACTGTTTTAACTTCATATGCCTTTTACTGCTTATATAACTCATACATTTAATTATAACATTATGTTTTCTTTTAATTTTTTATTATTTATATATATTTTTATATTATTTTATTATATATTTTTTATATTATAATATTTATTATTATTTTATTATATTATTATTTATATTAATTATTTAATTATATTTTATTTTATTATTTAATTTTTATTATTATTACTTTATTAGTTATTTATTTTTGTCATATTAGTTACTCAATTATATTATATATTATATTATAATATATGGTATAGTCTAACACACATCAATTACGGTACACACTACGTCAACACACTACAACTACACACACACTAACTACTAACTTAAAAAATTAGGGTACTAAGTTTATAAATCAATATCATCAATAGTTCTTTTGTATATTTTATTTGAATACGTATAATTATTATTAAACATTTTACTTTGCCTGTAAAATAACATACGTACATATATATTATATGTATATTATAATGAAAAATTATGATAAATCACTAAAATTATTTCAAAGTTTACTTGAATAATAAACTTTTAAAATGAAAATCATAATCTATATTATATATCTTTGATAACAAAAATTTATTTAATTTAACTTTTTGAGTTTTTCATATTTTGAGTATTTTTGTTTAAAAATTTTTCAATAACTTATTTGAAAGATCAGTGGGCTTTCCCATAAATATAATCTCCATACCTTATTTATAATAATTATTATAGAACTAATTTTATAAAAACATATATTTTGATGAGAAGTCACCTTACATACACTTCCATAAAAGTACAAAGACCATGAAATCATATTGACAGAACTAAACAGCTCACTCTCATACATTTCCGACACCTCTTGTTAGATCACGCTATAAGAATTGTTCACAGTGTCATCTGCTTTCAACTTCGACTCTCTCCTTTTATAGCTATTAGGCAATATCTCGTGCGAGAGATCTCCTTAAAAATTTATAACGTAAGTAAAGTAAACCGGTTGTTAGACCTCCATTACTTCAGTAAAAAATATCTACAGTTTTAATCTGTCTCGCAAGCTCTTTACGCATTCACTCCTTAGATAAACATAGAATTTAGCTATATTATTCCTCCTGAACTCACATACATCTGATGATGCTGTATAATTTTGATATCTCTTCTCACAAATAATAGAGTCGCCTATTGAATATCGAAATTTTTGCAAGTTGTAGTCATAATCAGTCTCTCTCTCAATGTTAGAGATCATCCAAAAAATAGTTCAAGTTTTGTAAATAATTGGATTTCTTTAATTGTATTATTATTATTTAGTGACACTCTTATTGGTGTTGAAATTCGACGCTTATTGAAGATAAACACAATAAACAATTGAGAAAATTAAACACACGATAACTACTTACTGGGAATACTGTAACTGACTCCTTTACAGGTACGAAATAACCTCTTTCTGTAAAATGTGAGATACGGTGAAACAATGAAGATACTTTAGGCCTATTATCTTATGTTCTTCAGATTACAACCTTCGAGACGCGCCATCTCTGTTTATATCATTTAGGTCATTCCCCATGAGGAGTGTACTCCCCACTCTTATTCCTCCTAAAAGAGACCGCCTCACCGAATAAATATACCAGGTCAAAATTATTATTATAAACTGACCTACTTTTCCGGAAAAAATATAATGAGTATTATATATATATATATATATATATATCTAATATCATTGCTAATTACTATACGTTTAGTTCCTAAATTTTAGACCTATAAAATTTAGTGAGATAAGCCGTATTATTATAGTATTCTCACGTGATATTGATAATAAAGTAATATATAGTACTCGACTAATTTAATATCGAGTTAATAGACATAAGAAATTTGAGATATGATAATTAAACTCTCTATATATAGTAACATATAATTAATATTTACTATTATATAGGAATTCAATACATTATACATAAAACACTATTTGTTCAATCATCGACATGAGATAATTGATACGTGACTCACGATACGTATCTATCTGAGAACTTACAACTGGATTTAGATCAATATGAGAAACAGTCTTTAAATGAGTTTAAACTGCGCCCTATCTCACCATGTATATATGCGTAGTTAGCGAGAAAAGTGAAAAGCCCACCTTACTCAGGCCCTTTGGATACTCACCTTTGTGATGAGAATTCTGCAAGCTCACGCAGTCAGAAAAATCATACCTCCTTAGTACACTTACGTGCGTGAGATTCTCCAGCAACGGTATCCACTCACTCTTATCACGCTCTCGTATTGCATAGGATATAAGTTGGACTCCCTTATATATAGCGACACTAGTTATGATTTATGTACTACACGCCTATAGCTTTGCCCTCTCTACTAGAAAGCACTGCTGCACATCACTATTACTATATTAATGGCATCTCATACACTTTTTACTCTATGAGCTCCTAAATCTCTACTATATCCTACATCTCCTCTCAGAGTTCCTTTCATTAACAACATGTATCACGTGATCACTCTCCTATTGTAAATCTCACCAGAGCACTGAGGTGATCTGATTCTAATTAATATGAAGACTATATCCCACCGATCAAGACTAGATACATCATCTATCACGCATCAAATATATATATCAAGATATTCGTCACTTTCCGTAAATACATTCTAATTTATGATTCCAACCATTGTATCGATATCTCACTATCTTCAATAATCTTTATTATGATATGTAATCATATAGTAACGCGTAAGTGACATGGCTTACACTATTATCTATCAATACACAACATATATTAATCTCCCTTAAAATATAATACAACAGCTATTTCGTCATGTAAATATATAATTTATATACTAATACTCAATCTAACTATGAATATCACACCGATAATAATACTTAATAAATGTTAAGTGTAACCACACTGAATGTACATATATGTAGATGTCAGTGTATTCAATAACGTATATATCACTACTCTCGAGACCTATTATCATTTATGGTCTAACAGATATAACGAGCATATTTCCTAAATTTATAAGTATATCACGTTATAACATATCACTCATCTTTCAATGGTGAATAATCCTGGAGTATGAAAGTTTTGTTATGCAAAATGATTGACCAGCTTGATCGAGCTGATATAGATTAACTTTTATTTTTAAATGATAAAATAAGTTGATATGTCAAAGTTTGATAAAAGATATTTCTATAGTTTGGGATCGTGAAAGAGTGTGAAGTATATTGATCAAATAACTATGTTTGTTTGATTAAAGAATTTGATTGAAACTTTTTAAATTTTATAAAACTTTTAAAATTTAATTTAATGTTCTTAATTACGGTAGAGCTCAGCACAAAATGAAAATTAAATTCTTGATAAGTGAAATAAAGTATTTTGAGTTAATAATTAATTGTTATACTTCTATTATCATACAAGTTAATATCTTCTTTATTGAAACTGCAGCTCGGTTAATTCTACCAAAATTACAACCAGGAATATTTTATTGGAAATGGAAGGTCAAGATAATGTTTTATTCTTTTTCTCTTAATATATCATTTAAGATATAACTAATAATAAAATACTAACAATATTATTCAATAAATTCATCGGTGCATCATAATATAGGTGACTGAAAATAATGTACAACTTCTACAGTAATAATTTTACTTAAATATAATCTAATTATATATCATTATAATTAAAATTTACCTATATTTATCCCTATGCAAACAATATCCAGATCCTGTATCATGATAATTCTATTAATAATTCACATGCTATATTCCCATCACATAATATATAAATATTTTAAATGACATAATCTCAAAGAAGAACATAACACATACCTCTTCACACTCAACTGACATAATATATATTAATTAATATTATAATAGAACACTAATACATCTATTGAAATACTCTCAAAATTGTAATTACTTACATGGACGCCTTTCAACTATTCGTATACGTAATATTATACTTTGATTTAAATCACAATATTGAGAGTAATAGATAATATATCACTACTCATCCAAACACTACATATATATATATGCACTTAACGACCTATACCATGTTTAGTAGTGAGTATTTTATTTAATTACTCATACACCGTATTTTAGATTCCATATCATACTGAGATCACTAAAGTTGACCTTAATCCATATTATAAGCCTAAATATACTCAAATTTATTTACTTATACTCACACGTCTATATATTATCTACTCAATCATTATTTTCTCAATAGTAATATGTATATATTATGTATTCCACATACATCCTATATACCACTTATACTATATTACTCAGCACCTATTGTTATAGTTAATAAAGTGTTCCTTCATCTACAACACTAAGATCATTCTATTCAGAATCATTTTCTGATATGCACTTTTAGAATTTAAATAATAATAGTACTATTATTAATAATTATATTTTCCAAACCTATACACTCAATAAACTATTTACCACCTAAATAATTACATTATACAGATTATAGCTAATCCTTTATCCGTTACCTGTATCAATATAAAAGGTTAGGCTTATATACCTCTTGCTTTTCTTCCGCACGACCTCCTCTCCGTATATAACTTATTAAGACTCTAGTCTTAAGATGTTCGTGTGCTAATATGTCAAACATGGTTAACAGTATACATCTCCTATATAGAAAATATTCTAACGTAACTCACTTAATATCATCAATCTGTACTTATCTCAGAGTTCTTATCTTAGCATATTATAGCGTTCTATATATCGTAAATTGTTTCATATTAGTCGATCTACTATCTATTAATCTACTATTATCTCGTGCACGCATTTACAATTATCTCTTACTCTATATCTCATCTATCTAGTTTATCACTCAACTCTCATACACTGCACTACATAGTCACTATGTAGCTGTTACTCATCAAGTACTCGTTATCTCGACAATTCAAGCTGACTAGCCGAATGTCTTTGAGACACTGCTCACTAACATTATAACAGATGCAACTTGATTTTGCTACTACAGCTACACTTATAGAATACTCTATAACACTCAGATAAACATATTTATTACTATCGTGTATTAATATTAACGTCCATCTCTTAACATATGCATTATCTGTAGTCTATGCTAGAAGATAGATTCGCGTCTATGCTATATTCCTATATCGTATACACTCTAAACTCATCTGTACTATAACTCTCAGAGGAAGTTATTCCAGAACCTTTGACTCATCTCGTTAATAAA
The DNA here is from genome assembly GCA_015478945.1 of Trachelipus rathkii. Lineage (NCBI taxonomy): Eukaryota > Metazoa > Arthropoda > Malacostraca > Isopoda > Trachelipodidae > Trachelipus > Trachelipus rathkii. The sequence continues at coordinate 33,845 of JABUQX010049482.1, read as the reverse complement.
TACTCTCTCTCAACGCAATATCATCAATATAGACACTGTAACATAAAACACTAGATATCACTCTAATACTTTTCTCTATTATCCTCATTCCACTCTTCATGGTCCAATCATACTCTGGTAAATTTCCCTTACACCTAGTGCGTTGACTATGACATTTTGTTACCTATCTCATCCTTGCTTGACTCTATATTAGGTCTGCCAGTATTATCTTACCATTACCCAATTCTATTTTCTCTGCTCCTTTACACTGACTAACTCTGTGTAACTGATTTTTACTGGTTGTGACTCTCAGAAGCCAGCGCGCTTGTGTGAGTCTTAATAGATACTATCCACCATCGTATTTCTCTAGTTTGAACAATGAGGTGTCATTCTTGATTCTATCCGTGATTCAGTAAATATCTATTGCTTATCTTGATCTCAAAATAAATTACAGCTCCTTTATATACAACTTGCTTGATATTGAGAATAAATATAGCAATAATATACTTATTCTCTGCTGATACTAGCGTGATATGAAGCGGGTTCAATTCTCTCTCACCTAAAAAATTGTATTTCTCTCTCAGATAGTCTTCCTATTTGTACCAATCACTGTGCAAGTAATTGGTTTCTCTATCTAGAAGGATAGTGTCTAGATATATGTTTCTAGTTCAGAGTCAAGCCTTCTAGTTAACTCATAACTATTATTAGTATTGTATCCACTACCTTGAGAATAGAACTTAAGTATTTATAACTCTTACGAATTAAGTGCTATGAGAATACGGCGGCAAGGTAGAGTCGACTGTATATACATCTTACGATACCTGAGAGCGTTTAATTGACCTTTGATTTAAGAGAAGCAAATTATCTTGTTCTGCATGCGGTCAGTTACACAGAAATACGACACGATATATATAGAATATGCTCTCTATGTGTCTATGCTATAATAGTGCCAATATACGGGATCTCTCATGCGTAATAAGTAGAACTCTATCTATGATTTGTGCTTCACACGAACACTCTCTCTTCTCTACTATAAGTGTCTACGCATATTTCAAATCTTTTATAAAGCCATAGTTCTTCTATAATTCTTACAGAGTATCCTTATATACAGCTATAGAAACGTACGGAGATATATCCTCTATCTAGTAGGAGTGGTTGTCTACAAGCTGTATAATCACTATCACTCACTCCTATATAATCTATCGACTCTTCGTATCGAATCTCCTTTCTCATCCAATGTGCCTAGCTCCCACTTTGCTCAACTCTATCAAATAAACCGTTAAATATGTTACTAAAGTTACATAAATTGATTCGATTAATACACCTATGTGCCCTAGACACGCGCATAACTCTCACTCGTGATCACTATTATAATATTGTGCTTCTACCACATACCAGTATTCATATTATTCTTCTGAAAAACACTCAAAAGATCATCATCTCTAAATACTTTATCACATTATCGAATACCATTCTCTACCTGACATCATTCTCTTAGATAATAATCAGTTTATTATATATCACGAATTCTTGGTAGGCATATTAATTATATATAAATGAATAAATACTATAATCTTTACTAACACATTCAACTTCGACTATCTCATCCGTACAACTGTAACATATCAATTTCATCTCCTTACACCTACTCTACACACTAATTTTATAGGAGTTTTAGGCTACCCTCGACTCATACTCCTAAAGCTAGTGGCAGTGATGAGTGATGCATAATATAGTTACAAGCTACAGAGCCTCAGCTGACTTAGGGATAGAAAATGTATGATTACATCAATTACACTCTCCTTATATTTTGATATCATTCCTAATTCCAACTAATATAATAGGATTACATACCATACAAGCAATTTACAATGCTAAATTATACCTAAGCTTCTAACAAACGGCCGATATCCATAAGATGAAATACAATCTACAGCACCATGATAACGATATTACTAGGTATACCTTCTAATAAATTCTCAATATTCCAAACATCTTGATACTCCTTATCCAGATGACATATATATATACTATATTTAGCTATACTTATTATATGTATGTACAAATATATTAGAACTAACACACCAATATCACCTTCACCTTTTCCAGTAACTGTAATTAATTCTGGATGATACTCACTATATAATCAAAACTATCAGAGAATTCTTGAAACTACCAAACGGCTATTGCACAATATGTAATAGTATATCTGCATCCACATCAATAAGTACTTCTCTATTCATATGCATACTCTGCATCATAATCACTCAGCGAAACACTCTTGTCGCCATAACACTTCGTGTCTTACATCTCCAGTTCTCATTCACTTTATATACGCACTTACACGACCTACTTTAAGTCATTATTACATTTCAACACCACTTAGCAATTGTAATCTATCTTAAATCTATATTCGCGTATATTATACTTTATTTACTCTCTATTTGTTTAAGTTCTACAACAATCAGATGCAATATCCACTACACTTTATTGAGCCTTCTCTTTCTCACTTATATAATAACATTCCATATACCTCATCTCTCTTTATAGCAGGCCTGCCTCAACATTGTAGATGTCGCGTGTATATATTGTCGTTATTATGCACTCCCCTTTAACGATCTTAAACGACTATACATATATTTAATGTAGAGAGATTCGCTTAAGGTGATCTGCTGGTCTTATGAACGCTATACTCGCTATGGCCACGAACACGAGTGAGCGACTCAATTATCTTCTCATCATTAAAAGCTCATAGAGTTATATGGAGTAGTAGCAGCTCAATAGAGCTGTAATCGACCCAACTATAATCTCTCGTCCCTTTAGATATGTGATATACTAACTACACAAGCCTAATATACGCTGATATGAAGGAGTCTTATTTTCGATATCTCACATCACTCATATCGTAGTATATAAATCTAATTTTCATCTCTAAAATCATGATTAGAGTATATATGTTTATGTCTAAATAATTACTGATTGCTATTGATTTACGTTTCATTATATTAATTAGGTCTAATTCAGTGAATAGCTTATAGAGATTTCATATAATGATTGAGATGTGCTGATTATATTAATAGTATGAGATTATTATTTTCAAAAGAAATTTCACTAGATGCTTCTAATAGATTATTAATTACCTATTATATATTACATTATATATATTATGTACATATATATATTATTATTCATATCATATAGTAATAATAATAATCAGTAATATTAATACTTATTATATTATATATATATATATATGTACTATATATTTATGTTATATATAGTATTAAATAATAAATGCTATACATAATTATTATAATACTCGCAATAAACAGTACGACAGCAAGAGCCGGGTAAAATTATGTCATTTATATAGTACTATATTAAAAGAATAACTTATTTCAGAGACACGAAAATATAATGGAATAAAATTGCCTCCTCATGTGATAGGTGAGTCGATAACTCAACGCATGTTCGACTGAGAAGACTAATATATTATCTATATAGGACAGCTATCTAACCGCTACTGAGGCACATTCCTCTATAACTCTATAAAAAAGTTAGATGCATAGATATCAAACTTTCAATAATAATACGACTGAAGTACCCCTTCAAGTGACTGAATATCAACATAATATTTTACTACTGTTACTTCCCTCGTAATCTGTAAATTAATAAATGTAAATACTGCATAGACCAAACTATTGCTTATATATAATATTTATATAGTAATAAAGTGAAACTTAATTGTGTGAGTAAAGATATAATGATAAAAATTTGACCTCCTCTGTGAGTGATCGATAACCAAACGCATGTTATGCTACGACTGAGAGATATAATCGACAACTCGGTGAGACGCTTAATACCGCTACTGTAACCATTACTTACTTAAATACCCAAATAAAAGTTAGATTCAGGAATCAATATGCAAACGACCGAGGCCCTTCAATAAAATCACAAAGAGGCGCACTTTCTCACTCTCGATTTTGTAATAGTGTAATTTGTTATAATATTGTATAAATATATACTTCTCAAAATAAAGAAGTGATAGTCAGTAAATCTGAAAGTATATAGATATTTGAGCAAAAAAATAGACTATGCTGAAGATAAAGACTCACAATTCCTATCTCTTGAGGAGTTTCGGAATACACATATACAGAGCAGCTATGAGATTCGTACCTACGAACCACCACTCTCATTTAACTCACGCTGTGCTTATCTCGTGTGCGAACTATCGCACACTAACCCAGAAATGTCTTAGAATACGTCATGAGCAAGTCTTGTCAAATAGATACCTCTACGCGCACTCACAAGTATCTCGAGAGTCGATGCAATAATAACTCAAAGTATTATACACGCGCTTAAATGTGTGTGCATATCACGTCAGTATACTGTAAAGTGCTCTAACACTATGTTAATCTTATATTTATCCATGATATCTCGTAGACAAATTCTCACTACTTCACGTCGTATGCAAGCTCCGTTAGAGATTTTGGATCTATATTATTGAATCACAGTATTATAACGTGTAGTGAGTCTCAGAGGAATAATATATAGTACAGCTAATTTGACACAATCCTCTAGTACGATCTAGCTTAACAGCCCAAGTGCCATCTTCGTCTCATCTGAGATTAGAAGACTATAACAGTACTCAATATATCACGTAATTACAGCCTAACACCATCCTCTAACACCACAAGAGACACACTCACGTGAATAGTTCTGATCCATATGAGCACAATATGAGTCGGACTATCACTAATAAATAGAGATTAGTATATTTCCTCGCTAATTATACTTGCTCGTTTATAAGATCTTAAACTATATAACAATGAATGAATAGCTCCTAGTGGAGTTATGAGTTGTATGCTCAGTCGTATTGCATTAGGATAATCCAGAGAATACTTTTAAGCATCTATACAATTACATCTTTAACCACATAAACTGTAGTGAGAAAGCACACGTGAACACTAGAGATGGCATAGTGATGACAGAGATGTGTTCTACTACATGTCCCTTGTCCATAAGCTGGTTCACTATCACGATCGCTATATAATAGATACCCATCTTATTTATTAAACCTTACGAACTCACAAGTGATTTAAGATTGAGATGCTGTAAAGTGTGATTGATCCTCGCTCCTCCTGCACATCTCACAATACCTCTTATAGACGAGACGTACCAGTTTATAGTATAGAAACATATTATTATATCTATAGTTCTGTACTACAATCAGAAGACGACATAGCCAGATGTCAGATACTCATTTGTCTACACCTCCAGTGACAGAAAATGCTAAATGACTTTGTTCAGATAACTGTTCCGTGAAGTGAGTGTAGTTATTCCGAAGAAGTATAATATGTACTGGTACAAGATTAATGTTCGAGTTATCATTAGTATACATATTTATAAATCACACCCTACAAGACTACTTAACGATGTAGGTTATATTTCAAATGTAGGTTTTATCAGTTAGTAAAAACCATTGTATTAATTAAGAGAGTGCTACAATATATGAATAATGTAAGCTGTAATGTTTGAAACTGTTCTAAATAATGACCCAAAGACCGAATAGTGCTAAAGAGAGATAAATAAAAACATAGTCTTGTAGAGATATATGTCAAGTAATATAGGAACGCTAAAAGAGTAGTAATACAATAAGATTCACATAATATTGATGTAAATACCTCCCCTAGATACATCATTTAAGTTCTTCTAATATACAGTAATAGTCTTAATATTCTGTATAAATAGCAGATTATTCTCTATAGAGATTATCAAATTAGCTAGTTATTAACTTAAATATGAGATGGATAAATTGAGGAAATATGAATGAAGAGTTATATAAGGTCGAGCGATAGCTCGTAAAAACTGAAATATAGTAGCAATCAAAAAGGTTATGATGCAAATCAAAGTTAGAAGTAACATTTTTCAGTAAATGAACAGGATAAGTGAGTGTCTAATGAGTAAAAAGATAAGTTGTAGTACTACAAATATTATATGAATTTTTCATTTTATAAATTAAGATAAAAAGAATTTTATTAGTGTGCTATATATATTTATAAATGGTAGGACCCTCAGGAGTAAATTTGCAAACTCGATTTCACGTGAGGCAATAATATGCAAGGTATATTAAGGATGAGCTTACTCGTGCCATTTTTGTGAAATGTCATCCTGTCCCACACTTACTCACTCTGAAGTGAACTATAACGCTTTTTATTACGTTAATACTGCGAAACTAGAAAGAGTTTCCAGATTAGAGTAGCATTTATGTGATATGGTAATTTAGACATATACATGTATTATTATCAACGGTATTAATTAGAAGCGGTAATAACAATCACTTATTATGGTTATACGAAAGTAGGTCGAGTCTCGCCTACAGCATAGAACTGAGTTTATCATATGAAAAATTATAAAGATCTATTTCTAAACGACAATGGATTTTATATATCTAACTAAGTATGCAGGCCGCGAAGTAGTTAAAAACTATTTCCTTACAAGTTACAGAAAGCTTTTAAATTGCGGAAGTAGAAGATAGTTAATATAAAATACAACATAAAAGAATAAATAAATGTGACCGAGAGTAAAGGTGAACTCTAGGAAGTGGATAGAAATGTTGTATGGGAATTTAGGATAGAAAAGGTTACCTTCATACATATATAAATTAAATAATGTATTGATTGTGAGTTAGATCCTACCGTGTTTAATACTCTCTATCAAATATACATCATAGTACGAGCAATACATAGCGAGAGTAACTGATAAAGATTAGACAATCTAAGTTTTAATTATTTTCTTAATATGAGCATACAAATAAATGTACACCCGTATATTTATATGCTAGAATCGCTCATCTAATAGACTAATAGATTAAATTTCATATGGCTCATTGAGTGTTGATTGAATCATTTAGCTCAAATATTTGTCAGCTATCTTCTGCGGGATAAGCGTGATTGCTAGAAATGAGTTGAAACCTATACCGAACGACGGATTCTGTATAAGACTTTATTGTGTTCGAAAAGTTTTTAGTGTACTCTAAACTAATAGCGCGATCAAGTTCAATTTAGTAAATCCTTTATGATACTTAAATAGTGTAGATAGAAAAATAAAAAAATAAAAAATATAATAATATATTGAAACGTCTATCACATTATTTCCTAATATATTAGCTAAGAGTAATAGAGAGATGACCAACCTACTGCATGTCTCTCACTATCTACTGTTATATATAGTCATAAGTTAATACTTTATATTAATATCTAGCCTCAGATCAATGATGTAATATACTTATCGGATCCACAGAGTACTTGGGTAAATAAAAAACTCATATACATCTACATATATTGTGAGTAACCTCCGTGAGAATGAATGACGGAATATACTTACTTATATCAAGAATATAAAAAGTAATGTTAACAGTCTGATCATTGTATCGTCAACTAGCTACAATTTAGTGTCCCTGAGGGATTGTGTAATAAGCTTAAATTTTAAATAGCTAAAGCTGTAATAGTCGGTGGGTATAGTAAGATAATAAGTATTATAGGATATAGATAATATATATAGAAAATAATATACTATAAGGGACCTAATTACGTGGAAATTTCAAAATTTAAATCGTTAACTTATATTGATACTATTATTATTAACCTAGTTATGAATGCGCAGATTATGTAGCAAACTCCAATCGTTCTGGCATATATCAAATATATAGTTATAAATAGGTAGGTATCTAACTAGTATAACGTAATATATATAATATTAATATAGGATAGTGGATATTAATCACTATCATTTCTCTATGTTATAAATTGTTATAGTTAATTCATCTATACTATAGAGTATTAATATATATGTATTGCTCATTGATTTGTATCAATGGACCTTGTCTTCGAACATAGCTACTAGGTGTACTTCTCTCAAAAATTATAAAAAAAATAGAGAACATTTGATACGTTATTCATAAATTATTATTGATATAGTGAAAAATTTAAATATTGGAGATACATTAATTATCAATGAGTTAATTATTGTAATCCAATGATATAGATAGATTAATATGATACATAGTAATGAGTGAATAATAATATGAGATAATATGATATGGCAAAGCTAAACTCAATCATATTAGATTATATTAATTACATCATCTCATACGATGATCTTTAAATTCTAATTCTATTAAACTAATTATTAATCATTACTTTGTATCATTAACTTAATGCTTAACTATATAGTATTAATTACTATCATTATAATCCTATGCCACTGATCATATTTTATAAAGGGCAACTTTTTAAAGACAGAATAAGATATAATGAATAATAATAGATTGATGATAATATATAATATATAATATATATAATATATATTAAATTAATAAATAGTTATATATAAATAATTAATATATAATAATATATATATATATAATATTAATATATAATATATATATATATTAATATATAATATAATATATATTATTAATATATTTACCAGTGCGCGTATTTAAGGGTGGGGGCAGGGCCATGCTCCCGAAATTTATTACTAGTCACTAAAAGTAGTATATATATAGATTATCAGGTATATATATACTATATATAGATAATATATATTTTATATATCATTTTATTGTTAAATTAAATATAAAATAGTTTAGCTAAAGTTAAATTATAATTTTATTAATATAATGTCTACGCAGACAGGAACAAGTTCCTCACGAAATGAAGACACAAAGATTCATTCCAATATCTTGATTAAATCAGTCAGAAAGAAAATATTGAGCAACAATTACCCACTATATCTACTTCTAACCACTCATGACTTAATATCGCACATTCGATTTTTATAAGATTGTGGATGATTCAATCATAATTGAGTTAAGTTTATTAATACATGAATAATAATAATATAATATTAATATTCTTCGAATGAAAATTTGTCCTAATACCAAACAGTGTTAAATGTTTATGTATCAATTTGAGAAAGTATAAAACTATTGATGTAACTAATACATCACAAGAGATCTCTCAGATAAGCACAATTGTAAGATTTATTATGTAAAAAGTACAGAATGTTTGAAAATGTTATGGTAAATAGGTGTTATAAATTGGTACATCACATCACAGATCTGATCCCTCAAACAGCTAATTATAGACGGACATAGTTTCTCTTAGATTCTCCACTAGAATGTTTTGCCAGAAGTACTTCTATTTTATACAGAAAATATTGCAATTTTATCAAAAGATCTGGATCCAGCTGACGAAAATACTTCAGTTTTAATAAATAATGAAACCTTATAAAGGAAAGATAACAAAAATATAATTAAGAAATCGGTTTGCAGATAACCAAAAGAATGATGAGACACAAGCGTTTAATACCTGATCTAACATAGCAAAGACAAGAATCTGAAAAATAAATAAATACTGAAGTTTATTATCAAGTCAACTTTACAATAAAGATTAATTTATTTACAGTCGATTAAATTAATCAATTTATAGGATTGTATTATCTGATTATTAATTATATTATTAATAAATTATTCTCATTTTTCTTAGATAGTTAAATTTGATCAGACAATCATATACTTTAAAACAAAGAATAATTTGGGCATATTACATACTGTATATTAAATGATAAAGATTTGTCTATATATTATATTATATATATATACTATATTATTATTATATATATATATAATATAATATATATATATATTTATACCGTATATATATATAATATATATATTATAATATTATATATATATATATAAGAATACTTTTTTGTCTGGCAACTTCTCAGTAACTGTACAAATTTAACTCTAAAATTCCTTATAGGAAACTAGTTGTATAATTACTGTATATTGATACCCTTAATATTGTTCCTCTTGAATATTTAAGTTTGACTCACAAAGAATAATTTAGGCAACATACTGATATTAAATGATAAAGATTTGACTAACATAGCAAAGAATGAACCTGATACAAAAATTATAGGGGGAATAGGGTAGTAGGAGGGTGTAGTTGTTATGTGAGCTATTGTGTATAACGTATATATTCATTCTGTATTATACTTCAAGGTCAGTTGCGTAATACATAAGAATGTATCTCTATCTAAATACATTTTATAAGGCATGTAAATCTTATATATAGAGAGAACCAAATATATAGGTATCAGCGAAAATAAGTGACCTGTATGACTTCATACGAGGTTATATATAACAATAAAAATTTTAAATAATATATAAATATATTAAATGGATACTTCTCTCAATTATATAAAAAATAATTGAAAAATTTGAGTATAGCTCTAATTATATAAAACAAAATGTTTATCACATTTTTAATTCATATTTGCTTGTATAATATAAAAGACTTCATATTGAAATATTGATTTTAATTTAACAGTCAGAATCTTACGATTTTAGAGCATCAAATGTGAAAATTATTTATTAGGCAATTTGTATATAAATATTATATATTAAAAATTATATACTGATAATAATAATTGATATATTGTTATTAACTTCTGCTTAATAAATCTGATTTATTTTTACTCTTAAATCGCACAAATATAGGAATAATATTAATACTGTTTTTTTATAATTGGTAGTATAATATTACTTAATTAGTAGGTATTATTATCCACTGTTGATATTTTTATTACTGACAAAATATTTCCTTATTTTTTGACATGACAGGGAGTGCATAATAACTAGAAAATAATCTCCCTTTTATTATTAAAATATGATTTTTATCTAGTTTATTTATTTTTTTGTTATCTTTAGAGTTGTTTAAAATTTCATTAAGTACTAGTATAATCAAGAGAAAAACACCTTTCCTATTTAAATTAATTTTTATTATACTGTTGTAAAAAATAGTATTTCATGGTAACAAGCAGGCAGTTTTGCACATCAGTCTGCAGTCAAATTGTATTATCCTAAATAAATTAACTATTATGACGTGAGTGTTAATTATTAAGTTAGTTCTAAAGGTTTATTTTTTTTTTATGGGTATGATATAGGTGAATAAGTTTTTTATAAGCCTAAAGTGACTTGATTCTTAATCTTTGAGCTTGTTAGATATCGTTTGTTAGGCATGATTAAGCCATATTAGGATGCTAGTATAAAGTAAAATGCATGAAGTAATTTTTCATTACAAAGTAATAATATATAATGACACTTTGTCTAAATGTTTCATTAAATTTTAATAGATATATTATAGAATATATAGGTTTAAACTTATTATTTTTATCACTTAATTTGTATAATTGGGATAATAATAAACAAAGAATCTTTTGCTACTGGCTGAATCTGATCCTCTAATGCTGGAGCTCAAGATTTATTATATGAGACCAAATTACTTAGTAGCTAA
>JABUQX010049482.1:15000-20000 GCA_015478945.1 Trachelipus rathkii | reverse complement strand
ACTATCCATCCTTTCTTTTTCCTTATTTTCTCATTTACTCCTTTCGTCACACCATACAAATCTTTAATACGTTCATTCTTCATTTTATCAATTCTTCTCACACCTAATACACCCCTAAGATGATCCATCCGAACAGATTGTATCTTAGATCCATACCTCCTATTCCACACAATAGTTTCACTACTATGCATTAACGTCGGTAACAATATTATATCATGCAGAACCATAACGCACTCCAGGCTTAGTCCCTTTGCATTCACCAAATATTTAATTGCATCAGCTGCCTTCCTACCACTCGTAACTTTCCGAATACACTCATCATCATCTGTTTCCTTTTCATCCAAAATTTAAATATTTAAATAAATATTTAAGCTCCAATACTTGTTCTAGCTGTCTACCAACCAACATGATTTCACACTGCATTCTTTCCTCACCTACCATCATCACCTTGCTCTTATCTGCATTTTCTTTCATACCCCTCCCTTTACACACACACACACTCACACTCCTTTCTCTACTAAATATATATATATATATATATATATATATATATATATATATATATATATATATATATATATATATATATATATATATATATATATATATATATATATATATATATATATAGTTGCTTTTGCTTACTTGGTTGCCCCCCGCTCCTTTCCTATGAGAAACGGTCGTCAATGAGATGTGCCACCATAGCAGGCAGGACCCAGAGATCCGTCAGAGAAAAGCGTCAAACTATTTCTAATGTCCGTTAGGTTCGAGCAGTCTAGCATGAGAGGTCCTGTGTCGTCAATTGTCATGGAGGGACATCTTTAACAGTGGGGGAGGGACCATTATGAATTTTATATTTACATTCCTTATTCCTGAAGTGAGGGATGGTGCCCGGAGCGTAAACGGGACAGAATTACTCTGGTTTGATTTTCCAAAGTTTGTTTTGTGGGAGATATTTGTAGTATGGTGTTGTTTGGATATACGGAGATCGTACTTTGGATTAACTGAGTGTGGATGTGTTTAATAATGAGAGTATCTGGGGTCCGAGGAGGTATCTGGCACATTTGGTTGGTGATAAAAAAAAATCATCCAGTACAGCGAAATAAACATGAAAGTTGGATATTTTAACAAATATGTAGGAAAAATAGTATATACCAAAAAATAAAAGTAATTAATAATTTAGCATTAAATTTTGTCTTACTTTTGACCAACTTTTTAAAAATTTTCCTACATTTTCTTTAAAAGTGTCCTATTTTCCTATTTTTGGACCCCTAAAAGTGAAAATGACCCCTATTATTTATTATTATTATTATTATTATCATTATTATTATTATTATTATTTTTATTTTTGGTAATTTATTATTATTATTATTATTATTATTATTATTATTATTATTATTATTATTATTATTATTATTATTATTATTATTATTATTATTATTATTATTATTATTTAGACTGTTGGAGAATGGAAGACAGTGGAGGGTGCCCTGCCTATTGAACTCGGATGATTTGGTATTGTGTGACAAATTAGAAGAGTTTGAGAAGATTGAATAAAGAGGGTTTTAGCATTTGTGTTAAAGGCGGTTTTTGAAAGTAAGTGTAGATAAGAGTAAGGTGAATCCACTGTGTGAAGTTATGTTGGATGGTGAGAACAAGTATCTGAATTTAAATATTTAGGTTATATGTTAGATGAAAAGAGAACGGATGATCTAGAATGTAGTAGGAAAGTTGTGAATGGTAGGAAGGCGGCTGGTGCAATTAGATCCTTGGTGAATGCAAAAGGACTAAGTCTTGATTGCACTAGGGTTTTACATGAGGGTATGTTGTTACCGGTGCTAATGTATAGTAGGGAAACTATATTGTGGAATAAGAGGTATAGATCTAAGGTGCAATCTGTTCAAAAGAACAATCTTGGGGGGGGGTGTTAGATGTGAGACGAAACTGATAAAATGAGGAATGAACATGTTAGGGAGTTGTGTGTTGTGAAGAATGGTATAAACGAGATAATACGCGAGAATTTAGTAAGATTATTTGGACATATGTAAAGGATGGATGATAGTCGGTTGGTTAAGAGGATGTATAGTGGTGAGTGCGCTGGGAATCGAAAATGTGAGTGGAGTCAGTAAATTAATGTGTGATGGAAAGGAATAAGAGTGTGGCAGAGGCGAGAAGAAATTTGCATAATAGGAGTGAATGGCTGGGCTTTGTGAAGGGGTATGGTTGTGGGCTGAATGGTCCAAGGGATGATGAACCCTACATTGATGAGATACCACAGTGTGGGTTCATCGCCGTCTTGTAAAGCCCCAAGGTGGATTTTTCTGATTACGATGATTTCTCACTGGGGGTATAAAGGCGACGGTTAAAGTGGGGTTTTTCTTTTCGACATGCTTCATATCATGTTCTGCTACTATTCTGTTCCTGCATATAATCCACACCTCACTTAATCTAGGGTTAGGAAGGTTATATATATATATATATATATATATATATATACTAATATATATATATATATATATATAAATATATATATATATATATATATATATATATATATATATATATATATATATATATATATATATATATATATATACTATACTTTCTTTCTTATATATATATATATATATATATATATATATGTATATATATATATGTATATGTATATATATATATATATATATATATATATATATATATATATATATATATATATATATATATATATATATATATATATATATATATATATATATATATATATATATATATATATATATATATATATATATTTTTTTAGATTTAAAAAAGTTTTAGCAAATGCTTTCACTTACTTTTTTTTTTTTTTTTTTCCTAAAGGAAAACGTTTTCCAACATCATCCTCGAGCTCTTGAGGAATTGAAGGAAAGGATCCAAGAGGAAATCGACGCAGTTCCACTGAGATAACACAGAGTCATCGAGAACTTCCAGGAACGACTCCATCAATGTATTGCCAACAACATCCGCCATTTGTCTATAACATTTTAACTATTTTTCTTATTTTTCAAAAATATAATCAATTTATTTTCTAGATTGTTGTGTTCTTTTTTATTTCTATTCGAAATGTGGGAGATCTTTATAACCCACCATATATAACTGAAAATTGTTTCTATATTTCAATTAAAGTTATTTGCAAGGAACATTAAGTTTTTATTAACCATTTCTTTCTTAAATTTTTTACATTTAATTCTATACTTAATTGTTTAAGTAAATAAGGTATGTTGCTGAGTATTTAAAAGCTATTGGTTTATTATACATCATTATTCAATATCTCATTGTAATAAGAAATAACGCTTAATATGTTTGTTTTGTAAAGTATATTAATAGTGAGTGTATCAAAATTTGTTTTAAAAAAAGAAGATTGCAATATTATAAGAGTGCTTTTTTTGTGATATTTATTCCTTTATTTTATCTTCTAGCATTGTCATTCTTTTTTAAAAACTAAAAAAAGATTGATACCATATAATTTTTTTGTCAACTCACAATTTTCATTTATTTTTTAGTGTTTGAATAAATAGGGGATGTGGAATAACTTTTAAACAAATTAATGATGAAAACATTTTATACTGAGATGTTAATAACTTTAGAAATTTTCTTAATTCCTTTGCAGGTAAATATATTGGAGAATACCATAAAGAAATTTCATATTGTCAATATTTTCGAATATTCTTAACTTAAAATATGTTTCAATGATAATATAATATTTTATATTTTGTAACCATTAATAAAATTAACTTAAAAAGAGCATTTTTTAAATTCTTGTGAAACTATAGATATGTATGTAGGTAATGAGTTTTACTTTGCCATATTAGTAAATAATGACAAAGTAAAACACATTAGTCCACCTTTGAATTTTTAATTTTAATATTTTTGAGTTTATTTTGGTGAAACATAATCATAAAGTGAACTATATTAATCATACATAGTTTAACGTGGTAAATTCTTAATTATTTATGGAAATATGTTTAGTATAATTTGGTTCCAAATTATATCTTTCGTTTTAAAAGCTGTGAAAAGGCCTAAGAAGAATTAATTTATTCCCATTATATCTGTTTTATTCTTTTACTTTTGTTTTTGGTGTTTTATTTTTATATAAGGTCCTAGGAGGACTTTCAACAGAAACCCGAAACCGCCCACCATAATAATAATTTTCTTTCCAGTTGGGTATTTTGTTAATTAGTTTTGGTATGTCCACTATATATATAGACAATTTTATACTCTCTCACTATATATATATATATATATATATATATATATATATATATATATATATATATATATATATATATATATAATATTATTATTATTATTATTATTATTATTATGTATTATTATTATTATTATTATTATTATTATTATTATTATTATTATTATTGTTCCCCGATTTGATTTGTTTGTTGTTCATTTGTTGTTTGTTTGTTCCCGTTGTTGTTGTTCATGATTAACTTTTCATCCGTTAAGAAAAACGGTTTCCACTGTACAATTTGTTGTTGTTGTTGTTGTTGTTGTTGTTGTTGTTGTTGTTGTTGTTGTTGTTGTTTGTGTATATATTAATAATAATAATAATAATATGTAATAATAATAATATGTATGTATGTATGTGTAATGTGTGTATGTGTGTAATAATGTAATGTAATGTGTGTAATGGGTGTGTAATGTGTAATGTGTGTGTGTGTGTGTGTGTGTGTGTATGTGTAATAATAATAATATCTCAGATTGTCTCAGACATGTGTCTCAATACTCCATCAATATGGGACAAGACAATAATGTCTCAGATTGTGTAATGCTCAGTGTGTGTGTGTGTTTGTAATGCTCAGGTTATTAATGTCTCCAGATTGTGTGTGTTATGGGACATGTGTCTCAGGTGTGTGTGTGTGCTCAGTGTGTCTCTCTCTTCCAGCCACTCTCTCTACTCCAACCAGCTTCTCTCTCTCCTCCTCTCTTCAGTACTCTCCTTCAAT
>JABUQX010049482.1:0-12500 GCA_015478945.1 Trachelipus rathkii | reverse complement strand
ATCATTCAGTCAACTTTGTGAATCCACAAACGCAAGCTCATACAAGTACAGTCGAAGGCACCTGGTCTAAGGTACGTAATACATTAAAATTTTAGGTTAGGATAGGTAGAGGTAGGATAGGAGGTTAGGTTAGGTTGGTTAGGTTAGGCTAGGTTAAGTTAGGTTAAATTAGTTAACCTTCCTTAGGTAAATATATGTTCCGGGCATAATTATAGAACATGATCAGTAGATTTCTAGCGTTCCAGAAACTTGAGTAGAGTCAGTATGTTTGCCACGCGCGACTCGCGCTGAGTAAGTGACTCTCTCTCTCTCTCTCTCTCTCTCTCGCTCTCTCTCTCTCTCTCTCTCTCTCTCTCTCTCTCTCTCTCTCTCTATATATATATATATATATATATATATATATATATATATATATATATATATATATATATATATATATACTCACTATATACTCTCTATATATATATATATATACAAAATTAAAACTAAATATCTTACTCCGTTACTCCATTACTAACGGAACTAGTTTTTTCAGAGTAACGGACTTGTTACTTTTTCTTTCATGTAACTAGGTAAGTTCGTTATTTTTTCCTCCAATTTACTTTTTTTAGCTCGTTAAATTTGTTCAATTTCTTTGAGATGTTGATAGCCAATTGACCACCCAGGTCAGCTAAAAATCCTTTTATAATATATATATATATATATATATATATATATATATATATATATATATATATATATATATATATATATATATATATACTACTATATATATATATATATATATATATATATATATATATTTATTGATAAGATAACTGCTCTTCCTTCTACACCTCACCGCAGTGTGATAGGTATTGATAAAAATAACCCATAGTAATTTCGCTCTGTAAGGAGTTGAACCTGAATGTAGATGACCGAGATAAGGAGTGTTTGACGACGCTACCACGATGGACTAAAGAAGAACGCGAGAAATGTTTCCTGCAGTGAATATATCACCCACCAAACAGGGAACCACAACGCGCTCTTCCCGTCCCACACTCTCCGGGTGTAGGGGCGCGTTGTGGTTCCAGTTTGGTGGGAGATATATTCACTGCAGGGAACATTTCTCTCACGTTCTTCTTTTAGTTCATTTGTCCTTCCATCCTCTCCTCTCTCTCTCCTCCTCTTTGTCTCTCTCTTTCTCTCCTGTGTGTGTGTGTATGTGGTTATTATATATATATATATATATATATATATATATATATATATATATATATATATATATATATATATATATATATATATATATATATATATATATAAGGGGAATAAGGTGAATCTGCATAGAATAATGAATAGGGATGTGTTGCTTTCGTAACTGATACAGAAATGAATGTGACTGGAGGAGAGTGGTGGGAGAACACACTGAAAATATGTATGCATAACATTGGCAGTAATGAAGAGGTGTGTGAATTTGATGGTGCAAGAAAGGAATAGGTATTTTAGGATGAGTCGTGAAACAATGAGGTATTGGGTAAGAGCAGAAAGTTGAAAAATGGTAAATCTGCAGGTATAGATAAAATTACCGGTGAAATGATCAAGAAATGATCAAGAATGGTGATTGATTGGATTTGGAAGTTGTGAAACAAAGCGTTTTATACTGGAAGGTATTACATGGTTACGAGTTGGAGGAGAGCAATGTAGTACCCTTATATAAGAATTAAAGAGAGGGATAGGGGTTAACTGTAAGAATTACAGGGGAATTAGTTTGTAAGTGCAGTAGGAAAGATATACACTAGTATTTTGGTCGAAAAGAATTACGTTGAGTGGCTGATAGACTGATTGCTTGAAGAACAAGTGCGTTCAAGAAGGTAATTTATTTATGGGATGTGTGGATCAAATCTTTACGTTGAAACAAATGATTGAAAAAATGAGGGAGAAGAAGAATAAACTGTATTTAGGTTTTTTGGATTTACAAACAGGCGTATGATATATGATTAATAGGAAGCTCTATGGCAATTGTTATTGATATATGGTTGTTATTGGTAAGGTTCTGAATGGAATAAAAAGTATGTATGACGATAGTGAAGCGTGTGTAAGAATAACTGGAGCTGAAAGGTTGGTTTTAATAATGTAGCAGAGTATGAGGGAAGGGATGTGTTATATGTCTTCTTGGTTATTCAAATTTGTATATGAATGGGATTATGAAAGAATTAGAGGTGGGGGTGGTAAAAGATGGTGTTAGAATGATGGAGAATGGAAGGAGTGGTGGAGGGTGCCCCTACCTATTATATGCGGATGTTTTGGTTTTGTGTGGCGAATCTAAGAGGGTTTGAGAGAATTGGTAGAGAAATTTGGCAGTGTGTGTAAAAAAAAAAAAAAAGGTATTTGAAGAGGCAAAGGGGTTTGAAAGTAAAGGTTATGGTTGTGAGTGAGACAGTCCCTCGGTGTGAAGTTATGTTGATGGTGAGCAGCTTGAAAAAAGTGTCGAGTTTAAATATTTAGTATATATGTTGGATGAAGAGGGGGAACGGATGCTGCAGAGTGTAGTAGGAAAGTCGTGTATATGGCAGGAAGGTGGCTGGGCATTTAAATCGTTGGTGGATGTAAAGGAACTAAGTACTGAGTGCGCTAGGGTCTACATGAGGGTGTGTTGAAAATTTAATATACACAAACCAATAAATTACCTAAGATACCATAATTAATGTCATACTCAAAGCTAAAATTAACGGATAACGGCACTTCGTTACTTTCCCTTTCAAAGAAACGGAATAACGATAATGGAACTACCGAGTAACGGGGTAACGATAACGGAACTACTTTTTTTTTAGTAACGATGCCACCTCATACATTATATATATATATATATATATATATATATATATATATATATATATATATATATATATATATATATATATATATATATATATATATATATATACTATATATACTATATATATATTTATAACACTTACACGAAAATATATATAAATTAGTAAAATTTACTGAATATATAAAAACTAAAGTTTAATTAAAATTAAACATTTATAGGGGAGCAAAATGAAGAAACTATTTAAAACCAAATAAAAAAAAAAAAATTATTTCTTGTTTTGGGTTCTAGTTTAAGCTGAGAAATTGTTAATGAAATAATATATATTGTAATATGTAACGTTTTACTTGCGTTGTGCGGTCAGCCTAATACGTCACGAATAAAAAAAATTTCGGCTGCAAATTCCTCATGATCTAGCTTTTTTTTTATATTATATTTGATTTATTTTCCATATAAAAAACTAACTTAGTATTAAAACATTTTTTCCCTTAAATTTTTACATTTCTTATAATATTTACTTTCAATTAATATAAATTAATATGAAAAATTTACTTTAGATCATAAGGTATATAAAGTAACTATGTCCATATATATATATATATATATATATATATATATATATATATATATATATATATATATATATATATATATATATATATAATAAAATCGTTTTTATGATTTAAACTAACGAACACCCTAGGGTAGACCACATAGATATCAGTTGATTGGGGTCTCTCGGCCTCTAGGTGGACGACAGGGGTGACTTCGTTCCCCTCTAATCCCCCCCTCGCTCAAGCTTGATGTAATATATGTTTTTAGGGCCGAGAGACCCGACAACTGATATCTATACGGTCTACTCTAGGGTTCGTTAGTTTAAATCATAAAACTTTCTTTCTTTCTATATATATATATATATATATATATATATATATATATATATATATATATATATATATATATATATATATATATATATATATATATATATATATATCAATAGAACTTGTTCTTAGGGAACCTCAACTTTATAAGAAATAAAAAGACGAACAGAAGCTTTGATATCATTTAATTGGGACGTTTCGGGTTTACATCAAACTACTTCATCAACTAAAACATAAATTAAATTTACAATAATATTACTGAAAGTTAAAATTAAAATTTAATAATAATAAATAAATATAAATAATTAATAAATAAATAATAATAATAATGATTAACAATAACAATAATTAATAATAGTATGTAATAATAATAATAATGTAATAATAATGTATGTAATAATAATAATAATAATAATAATAATAATAAATAATAATAATAATTTCCACAATAAAGAACAAAATTCGTCTGTAAAATGTCAAATTGAATTTAAAAAATAAAATTATATTAAAATTATAAACCTATAATTACCTGTTTCAGTTGACAATGGGAGGAATACAAAACAACTTTATAGAGGTTAGTTGGTTTGTGTGTTGAATTTTGTCCACAAAAATAAATATCATCTCCCATTTAGCACAGATTGAGTTAATAAAAAATTACACAGTGATTAAAACGGGATTATTAAAAGTAAAATAAATAAATAAATTAAAACCAAAGTTAAAACAAAAATAATTTAATTGAGGGAGCCATCTGAGTTAAGTTGCGGCTTTGTACTATGTATAAACAAGCTCTCGAGAATCCTTCGTTCAAGTAAACCTGATGCCGAAGACAACACCTTGAAGCTATCCTTTGAGATGTCATGACGGCTCTCTGAAGAGTGGGTCCTGATGGCAGAGTTTTCAGGTAAAGTTAATGGTCTATTTGTTCTAAATGAAAGACCCAGTTGTTTTGAAATCCTCAGCTGCAGCTGTAAGCCAGTCTGGCCTACATAACGGGCTTGGCAGTCCGCACAAGAATTAGAATAAATAACTGAGGACCTCAAATGAGCCGGTAAAATATCTTTCATTCTGAAAAAAACTATTCATTTTAAAATCATTGACAAGTATAAAAATAATTTTATAAGATGGAAAAATTTTAGAAATTGATATTTGAATGTTTTTAACGAGCTTCGGAGTGTTGGGACCGAAGTAAGGAACTTTTAGATAAACTACTTGCAATGATGAATCCACATCTGGCTGCTTAGGGCGAAAAAGGTCTTCTAGGAATCTGTTGACAAGTCTATAAAATAGTTGCTCTGGAAATAAATTGAATTTAGCAAACTGAGTTAGAAATTGAACTTCTTTATGAAAATCTACCCAAGATGTTGAAAGTTTGTAAGCTCTAAAAATTCGGCAGGACAGTCCAGACAACTTGGCGCTCAGAGGAAGGAAGCTGAAAAAATTAGTACCAAGCATAGTTATATAGAAGGTATGTTGATGATTGTTTTTTGATTTTTAGAGAACAAAGTCATGCCCTACAATTTTTAGACTACCTTAACATTCAACATCAGAATATTAGGTTTAGTATGGAGGAGGAGAATGAGAACTCATTACCCTTTTTAGATGTCAGAGTGCACCGTACAGTAGATGGCTTTTCTACTTCCATCTATAGAAAGCCTACCACAACTATGCTTGGTACCAATTTTTCAGCTTCCTTCCTCCTAGGCATAAGTTGCTGGACTGTCCTGCCAAATTTTTTTAGAGCTTACAAACTTTCAACATCTTGGGTAGATTTTCATAAAGAAGTTCAATTTTTAACTCAGTTTGCTAAATTCAATTTATTTCCAGAACAACTATTTTATAGACTTGTCAACAGATTCTTGGAAGACCTTTTTCGCCCTAAACAGCCAGATGTGGATTCATCATTGCAAGTAGTTTATCTAAAAGTTCCTTACTTCGGTCCCAACACTCCGAAGCTCGTTAAAAACATTCAAATATCAATTTCTAAAGTTTTTCCATCTTAAAAACTATTTTTATACTTGTCAATGATTTTAAAATGAATAGTTTTTCAGAATGAAAGATATTTTACCGGCTCATTTGAGGTCCTCAGTTATTTATTCCTATTTCCTGTGGAGGCTACCAAGCCGTTATATAGGCCAAATTGGCTTACAGCTGCAGCTGTGAGGATTTAGAAAGCATGGGGTCTTTCACTAAGAACAAATAGACCAATAACCACTACGAAAACTCTGCCCATCGGACCCTCTTTAAAAAAAAACCGATCATGACATTCTCAGGGTTAGCTTTCAGTTGTCTTCGGCATCAAGGTTTTACTTGACGAAGAGTTCTCGAGCTTGTTTATACATGGTACAAAGCCGCAACTTAACAGATATCTCCTCTATTAGATTATTTTTTTTTTAATAAGTAATGTGTGTTTATTTATTTATTTTGCTTTAAGATTTATGTTCAAAACTGCATATTGTGATTTTTTGTGCTCGAATTTGTTGCCAAATGTATATTTGTATTTATTTTTTAGAAATGTGCCAACACACAGCCAACTGGCAACTACGGGCTATATAACAGTTATTTATTGACAATACATTCAAAATATCAACTCTAGTATTATTATGAGTTACTATTTTAATAATTTTGTTGTACAGAAACTGTTTTATATTTTTCTTACTATTTTTGAAGTGACATCTATAGGACTATTAAGATTATGCCAATTATTATTATTAATATTATTATTATTGTTATTATTATTGTCTAGTTTATTGTTATTGTTGTTATTATTGTGTAATTTATTGTTATTGTTATTGTTATTGTCTAATTTTTATTTATTATTGGTATTATTTAATTGTTGTTGTTATTGTGTAATTGGTGTTAATTTGTTGGTGTTGTTGCATTGTTGTTGTTATTATTGTTTGGTATTATTATTATTGGATGTGTATTAAGATTTTTATTGTTTATGTGTATTATTATTATTAATTTAAATTTTTAACTTTCATAATATTATTGTAATTTTTTAATTTATGTTTTAGCTGATGATGGGTTTGGATAAATTGAGAAACGTCCCTAATTAAATGATATCAAAGCTTCTGTTCGTCTTTTTATTTCTTATATATATATATATATATCTATATATATATATATATATATATATATATATATATATATATATATATATATATATATATAAGAATAACACACTATATATATAAATATATATATATATATATATATATATATAAAAAAATATATATATATATATATATATATATATATATATATATATATATCTATATATCTATATCTATATATAGATAGACAAACATACCTGTTTGTACATATACAGATATCTACTTTCATATGTATATATATATGTTATATATATGTTATCTCTTTCTCATTTATATATATATATGTATGTATGTATGTATGTATGTAATATATATTATAAAAATTGCTGTTTTTGCGTTCGGACGTTACGTTTGTTTAAAAAGCCATTCGTTTGAAATACTTGTGATACTGCCATGCCCCACGATCGGCAGTTCAAACACTCTTTCCCCTCTACCCGGCAGACTTTGAGATCATATATATATATATATATATATATATATATATATATATATATATATATATATATATATATATATATATATATATATATATATATATATATATATATATATATTAAATCTGTCTACCTAACCATACTTTATCCTAACCTAGACTTAAAGCATTACAGTGGGACGTAACGTAGATGGATCATCGTTGCCCAAAACCTTAAACCTAACCTAGATTGATTTTTGCTTGCCCAGCAAGTAAACCTAACCTAAATAGTTTATATATATATATATATATATATATATATATATATATATATATATATATATATATATATATATATATATACTAAATACATCTACTAACCACTTTATCTAACCTAGACTTAAATGGCGTACAGTGGGACTAACCTAGATGGATCATCGTTGCCCAGAAAACCTAAGCCTAACCTAGATTGATTTTGGTTGCCCAACAAATAAACCTAACCTAGATAGTTTGCTTTTTTAAGTAAAAATTACCTAATATTTCAGTTTAATAAAAAAGAAAAATAAACAACAAAAAAACAATATAAATGTTAATTTTCTTCTATACTCTACAGATATACACACCTAGATTTATATACTCTCTCTTATATATATATATATATATATATATATATATATATATATATACATATATATATATATAGATATATATATATATATATATATATTTAAATCATAGGATGTTAAGCGTAGTCTTGGAGTAAGGCTAATAAATTATGTTCATCACCAATCAATTCATTAATAGATAAAACAGACATTTTAATAATTCAGTACTTCACACAAGAAACATAGATACACAAAAACGACATTTTAATAATTCACTACTTCACACAAGAAACTTAAGTTTAAAGTAAAAAAATAATAAACAAATTATCCTTACACATCAGCCACCATCAAAACTTAATAAGCCAGTCGGCTTCTGTCCATGTTTCCCTCCCCATCTCTCTCTCTCTCTCTCTCTCTCCACCTCTCTCTCTCTCTCTCTCTCTCTCTCTCCTCTCCTCTCTCTCCTCTCTTTCTCTCTCTCTAACCCAGTCTATACACTTTCTCTCTCCACTACTCTCTCCCCTCTTTATATATATATATATATATATATATATATTTATATATATATATATATATATATATATATATCCGGGATTCAGCTGCAGACAGCACATCAAAAACAATTGCAGAAAATTAAAGAAATATTACAGCAATTTTGAAGACCATAATTTTCTGCGGAACCCATAACTTACCTTTAAGAGGCATAGGCCTTCATGAGGGAATATTTAAAGACTTGATTAAACTTCGAATAGAAAGTGGTGATGTGAAATTGAAAGAACATTTTCAAGGACCATCAAGGACATCATTCAAAATGAACTTATTAATTTGTGTGAAATTATCATAAAAAACATGATTGTCGCGGATGCAAAAAAAATTGGTGTCTACTCTATATTGCCCGTTGAAATTGCGGATTTGTCAGGCAATGAGCAATTATATAGGATTAAGGTTTTTCGATCTTGAAAAAATGGCTGTTCGAAAAGAATTTTAAAGTTGTCAAAGACCACTGCAAAACTGCTAATCAAATAATTGGTGATCTGCTCTTATCCACAATGTTATTACTGCCGAGTTCTTAATAGAACTTGCACCACCTAGAAAAGTACAATCCCAACAACATAAAGCAAATCATCCTGCTAAAACTTCTCCTGAATATTGAAAGCGATCTGTATTTGTCCCTTATCTTAACTCACTTTCATCCTCTTTAGAGACTAGATTTTCAGAAAACAACGTGCCAGCATTTCATCTTTTCCATTTTCTTATGTTAGGTGCTCCCGTAGGCAGTTTGCGTGAGAAAGTAAAATACTTTTCAGAGTTTTATAATATTGATTTCAACAAAATTCATACCGGAACTGACTTATGGTATACCATGTGACTGGATAAAAAAATGAATTAACAAAAGTTGAAAGACTTGGAACTTATTGAAGTCATTAAAGAAGCAGACCCCTTTTTCCTCAAATCAATAACCTGCGTATTAATTGCACTGGTGCTACCGTGTTCAACAAGTATCATTGAAAGGTCTTTCAGCACTCTGCGAAGAGTAAAGACTTGGTTAAGAAACTCAATAAACGAAGACAGGCTTAATGAACTATGTAGGATGAGTATTCATAGAATATTATTAAGTGAAAAAATGAACGAATTTGAAACATATGCAATAGAAACTAGCTGGAAATCCAAGGCGTCTAATGCTAGTTTAGATTTGTTATTGAATTACCACTTAGGACTCAATTTTCATAAACCCCACAAGGGCATAAAATAACTCAACCCTTTAAACCCCTATATATATATATATATATATATATATATATATATATATATATACTATATATATATATATATATATATATATATACTTATATATATATATATATATATATATATATATATATATATATATATATATATATATATATATATATATATATATATATATCAACTTTACTTCCCTCCTAAATGGAAATTCTGCCCTACGCCCATGTTTTCATCTATGATATTTATTTTTCAAAATACCATTGCTTTCGTTGAACTAGGAAAGTTCCGAAAATCGATGTTGCTCTTTTTCAGAGAAAAAAACAGGGCTGCGGAGTCGTAAAATAAATTTTTCGCTCGGACTCCGACTCCTTAAATTCAAATTTGGATTTTCGACTCCAACTCCACTTACAAATTTTCGACTCCGACTCAGACTCCGACTCCAGCACGGTCAAATTCAAAATTTCGACTCTGACTCAGCATAGTGCCCTGGTTACAATGAAAACATTTTTTTTTGTTTTCAACTATTTTTTTTTTTTTTCGCTTTTTTTTTTTGACTATAACTACAATACCACTTTTCCAATGAATCTAATTTCCAAATGCTATACGGTAAAATACCGTAAGAAGACTAGAGGTGTAGCAGATATCCGCATCCGCATAACTTTTCTTCTCTACCTGTATCCGCATTAATTTTTTTGCGGATAGCGGATAGTATTCATTTATGAATTATGAGACTAAATGTTCCTCAACTTTCTGTAACGCAAGATGTTCAGACTCGTTGTAATAGTAGTTGGTACTTGAGAGGATGGGAGAAATAAATGAAACTGTCTCCCCTTATGCTTCGTATTCAAACACAAAGGAAGGCTTGACAGGTGATGATAATACGATTTTAAGTAATTGTATTACTCTTCTTAAACAGTTGAAGAGGTAACTAAGACTATCTCAGAAAATTCTTGTTTACCAGATGAGATTCCCTCTAGTTGCAACGATAAAGGCGGTGCTAAATGCTGCTATTAAAAGTATGTGGACTTTCAAAGGTGACAGAAACACTAAAGCTGGAGATAGATAATAGATTTCCAAATCTGCAAAACAATTAGCATCTGCAATAGTAACTTTTCTGGATCCTAGATACAAAACCAAATTTCTTGAACCACGTGTTTCACAAAGGGTTAAAATTTATTTAGTATGCCTATGTGATGAAATGCTGCTAAAATCAGAAATTTCACCAGCCAATAAAAGGAAAAGATTGCAGAAACAGACACATATTTACTATCTGTTAGGCTTCTGGCAGCGATGAAGAGTCTTGTTCAAAGGTGTCAAAGGACACTCTGTAATTGATCGAAGATTATCAAAAGCGCAAACTCTTGGAATCGGATAAAGATCATTGGTTTGATGGCGTGATAATTGTAAAAGTTTTCATTTTTCAAGAACTCGGCAGGGAATACTTAGCATGCCTTTCAATAAGTGTAGGCGAGCATCTTTTCAACGATGCAGATCTCATTTACGAAGAAAAAAAGTAAACTCTCCCCTTTAAAAGGGCTCAGAAGCTTTAGTTTTTTTAACATAATTTGAGAATATTAATTTCAAGTATTATTCTACACATATAATCTTTTTTTCAAATGGGTTGAGGTTGGGGAAAGAGATTGGTGGGGTACAAAAGTTGGGTCCATATCTCTGTCTATTATACAGGTATGTACTATATATATATATATATATATATATATATATATGCTATATATATATATATATATATATATATATATATATATATATATATAATATATATATATATATATATATATATATATATATATATATATATATCAATATATATATATATATATATATATAACTTCCTAACTCTCTATATATATATATATATATATATATATATATATATATATATATATATATATATATATAACAAAAAGTGAGAAAGATTTTAATCTTATCAGTTGGTCCAGCATCTTCTTCTTCTGGCCTGAAACTCTTAACCCTAGAGCATTTTAGAAAACCAACCATTTTTTTCGCAATTGTTTCCGATGCCAGTCCTCTGAGTTATACTCTCAGGTAGGGTTTTCGCCCTTTCCAGTAGAACTAGCATCTTCTTTCATTGGAAGCTACAAAACTCTTCTCCCAGAGCTCTTCAGAGGATCTTGCTTCTAGGCGCATAAAATTCTAACACTGGTCAAAGAGTAATACAAGCAAAAGGAAAAGGACAGGTTGCTTAGCTGATCCTCCGATGACCCGCCACCAGGAAAAAGGTCACTTGTCCAAAAGTTCAGCCACGAGCCAACATCTTTATATATATATATATATATATATATATATATATATATATATATATATATATATATATATATATATATATATATATATATATATATATATATATATATGATTACACTGCCTTAATTAAAAGAGTATAGTGGATTCCTTTTGAATAGAAGAAAATTAAGTTCTTAGATATTTATCATAAATTTATTAAATAATGGTAGCAAAAGCTTTCGACCTGAATTCTAGGCCCTCCTTCAGCTGCTATTATTTCAATTAACTGTCATATTATTGACGTCCTAAAATATTTTGGGTTACTAAAACTATATATATATATATACTTCTATATATATATATATATATATATATATATATATATATATATATGTAATATATATATCTATATATATATATATATATATATACTCTATATATATATATATAATAATATTATATATATATATATATATATATATATATATGTAATATATATATATATATATATATATATGTATATATAATATATATATATATATATATATATATATATATATATATATATATATATATATGCTCTCTTTCTATATATATATATATGTAATAACCATATATGTATATATGTGTATGTATATATGTATGTAATATGTATGGCAG
>JABUQX010049481.1:45000-50347 GCA_015478945.1 Trachelipus rathkii | reverse complement strand
CCCGTGAGCTATCTGTCGTACATCAGCGGTTCGAACGCTGTGTGTTGGGGTATAAGTAACTGATGTTCGTGAGTAACAACCGAACTAGGTTAAGAAAAATAAAGATAAATTCAGTAGAAGAGAAAGGATTTTTTCCAAGGGAACCCCCGGTTATATAATGAATAAATAGGCGCACATATACTCTAAGATCACGCAATACGAGCTAGAACTAATGTTATACCCCGGCAGATTGAGAGAACACCTCTACTTGTTCTTGATTCTTTCGGCGTGATACCACCACTCAGGGCTCATGCTCGTCGCGGATCCTGATTTGTTTTTTATTTGGGCGGGATAGGAAATACGGTAGAGACTATACACAGTACGAAAACAAACGATCGACCAGATCGAGACTAACCCTAACCGAACTAATCACTAAAGGCTAGCACAAAACCTAACGCCTATTTCGAACACATATCGGACAAATTTTTCACTGCACTCCAGGAAGAAAAGGAAGCATTCTCTCCGAAGGAATACACTGACCATACCACGAGGCTGCGTGTAATCTTAGTATATAAATTATAAGCGCTTGATGGGATAAAACGGATAGGAGAAGGAGGTAAAAAAACGCATCGCGGACCACACGTACAATCTAAACTCAACCAAACAATCGCTGTAATATAAGTAGATTTCCATAATAAATAATTTAAATGCCAAACGTTTAAGGCGACAATTTTAAAAAAAAAATACCTACCTACCCCCGAGTGAAGATTTCCAAAAGATCGAAAAACCGTATTTCGCGACTGAAGTTATTTTTAATTCTGAAACGCGCCGCGTTGTTGCTCGGGAGAATTATAAAACACATAAACTCAACTTCACTTCCAAAATAAACTTACTCCTCTTCTTCGGAGTTCGCCTTTTTTATAGTCGACGGGCTTATTTCACTTAAATAATTTTAAATTTAACACTTATAGAAACTTTTTCAAAAATAGTTACTGAGTCCAAGGTTTCCTAAAATCGAAAACCATATTTCGCGATTGGAGTTAATTTTAATTATCAAAGGGTGGTGTTTTATGAGAGACTTACGAAACACGTCCACTCAGCTCCACTTCCAAAATAAACTGACTCCTCATTTTCGGAGATCGCTTTTTTATAGTCATTGGGCTTATTTTACTCAACTAATTTTTAATTTAACATAACATTTATATTTCACTTAAGTAATTTTAAATCTTCTAACACTTAAAAGAAACCTTTTCAAAAATAGTTACCGAGGCCAAGATTTCCAAAAAAAAGAAATCAGTATTTTGCGATTGAAGTTAATTTTAATTAGAAAAGCGCGCCGTTTTATGAGAGACTTATGAAACACGTGCACTCAGCTCCACTTCCAAAATAAACTGACTCCTCATCTTCTGAGTTCGCTTTTTTATAGTCATCGGGCTCATTTCACTTAAGTAATTTTAAATCTAACGTAACATTTATATTTCACTTAAGTAAAAATAATTTTAAATCTAACATAAATAACATTTAGGCCAAAATTTTTCAAAAAATAGTTACACGAGGCGACGACGAGTTCCTAAAATCGAAAACCGCATTTCGCGATTGAAGTTAATTTAAATTCGGAAACGAGCGTTGTTACTTCTCTTTCTCGGCGTTCGCTTTTTTCATAGTCCAATCGCGCTTATCTTGTTTGAAGATATAAAAAATTAGATTATTAATTTTTAAGACTATTGTTTTTTAACATTTTTTGATTTCACTTAATACAATTTTAAAATTTAACACTATAGAATACTAGTAACTAAATGTAAATAACTTATCTTATCATTCTATATCGACATGCACGGGGCTGGGAAGCACCCATTTTTTTATCTAGATAAGCAAGCGGTTCGATTAAAGTGGCGCGAAATATAAAGATTTTGTATCTAATCTTACTTATAAAACCACGCGAACTCTTGAAGTAGCAGAAATGAAGGGTGTAGGGAGGATGGAAGATAAGCAATTTATGGGAGTAAAAACGCATAGCAATAAAAGGGGGGAATTTGGGGGGACATTTTATCGGAAAACCGAGAGTTAGGGAATTGGGAGGATTGAGTAAGAATTAAGATAGTAACACCGAAGTTTGTATAAAATGAAATTAATGTAATAATTCAAGGAAATTGAATAGTTGACAAGTGGCAAAAATGATCCGGCCGTTCTTAATATTTGACATGATATTATCATAAGATCTATTGAAAGGACATAAAACACGCTCAAGGTAGAAAAAAAAAGAGAGAGATCTATAAGTACGGGTATTAACTTTATATACTGTAGTAATAGTAGTAGTAGTGTAGTATCGAGTAGCAAGCACAACAGCAGGGTGGTTATGGGATTTAAAGAGATAGTAGTCAGGTTTTTCTTCTCTTCTTCTTCTTCTTCTTAATCAATTTTTATTTGCAATGTCAGCTACCATGTAATAAAACCATCTCCGGGTCATTATATAACTTAATTAATTAATGTTCAACTTATATCATATCTGATTATTCCACTATAAATTAATTTATATATAAATTATTACATTTTATGTAATTTATTAGTATAATTATATTTAACTTTAAATTACTTTGTGCTTACTTTAATTTTTTTTTCTCATTTTAATTTACTTTTAAAATAAAGATATTATAATGAAATATCTTCATTTGTGTACAATTTTATTACATTGATATATTTTATATATATACTTTATTTTATAATATATATATCTACTTACAAATCATTATATATATATATAAAGACTATTTTTATATATTATTATAATATACAATATAATATAACATTATATTTATATAAAACATATTATTAATAATAGTAATTTATTTAATAATATTCTATCAAGACTAACTATATATATATATATTATATATAATATTATTTTTTTTTTTTTAAAATAAGTATTTCTTTAATAAATATTAAATAAATGAAAAATCATTTTTTTATTTATAAGAAACATCTTTTAATTAAACTCCAAAGCTTGAAAAGACACGCAGGAGAAGTTTAACCAAGATTTCCTAAATTTTTCAAAACCTATTTTTTTATAAGGTTAATTTTTATTAAAAGCTTCCAGATTTCTTGAGAGACTTACGAAACATGTCCACCTTAGGAACTCACTCAAAAACAATTGGACTCGTTCATCTTCGGAACTACCGGGCTTTTTTAAATAGTCACGGGGCCTCCATTTACTTAAGTTTTTAAAGTCTAACGTAACATTTACAGTTTTATCAAGATTAATAACAATTAACTCTTAAGGAAAAACATAAATAACATTTAAAGGGGGATGGGGGCCAAATTTTTTCAAAAAATAGGTTATCCCGAGGCGACGGACGATTTCCTAAAATCGCGAAAACAATTTCGCGATTGAAGTCAATTTAAATTTCGGAAACGAAGAGCGTGTTTCTTGAAAAGAACTGTGAAACACTCCGTCTCCTCTCTCCAGCTCCAACATGTCAGATCGTCTTACTTCGGAATGGCCTTTTTTTTTATATAGTTCATTTGAGACTTATTCACTTAAACGAATCCTAATATATCGCACTTGAGCCATTTTTGGGGCACTACTTATGCGTAAAATTTGTTTGAAGTTGTTTGTTTTGCCATTTAAATCTAATATTTCGGCGAAACTTTTTCAAAAATAGTTACCCGAGCCGAAGATTTCCGAAAATCGAAAAAAATATTTCGCGATTGAAGTTAACTTTAATTCGGAAACGCGCCTTGTTTCTTGAGAGAGTTATTAAAACACGTCCACTCAGCACAGCACGAGCGTTGTTACTTCTCTTTCTCGGCGTTCGCTTTTTTTATAGTCATCGCGCGGTTAATGAGTTCTTGAATAATAAAAAATGATATTTTTTAAGACTATCTGTTTTTTTAACATTTTTTTGAGCAAATTAATCTTAAAAATCTATTTACAGATTTCAGACGAAATACATGTTCAAAAAAATAATTGATGATCCGATACGGCTGTCTTTAAAAAGATTTTACGCGCAAAACATACCGACTTTTTGCGTTCTTAGGTCAATGCCCCAGTTACGAAAAAAAACCGGTAACTCCTCAAAAGTGCTGTTTTTTAAAAACGTTAACAGACGAAGAAATTCCTCTCTTCTCGCCAGAAGTTAGGTTTTTCTCTTTCATGAGTTAAACATGATCATATAGAAAGAAAGGCGTAGTCGCGGCGAGACCGTCCCTCTTGAAGATTCAACCACTTGTTCATTAGTGCGTGGGTGCTCAGGGCGGCCTGCAATTAAAAGGCAGTAGACCGGAAGACGCCGTTGATGCCTCCTCTTTGAGAGCGAATTATAAAACACGCCCATTCAGCTCCATTTCCCAAAAAAAAAAAAAAAAAAAATCGACGAGATAACCTTTTCAAAAAAATAAGTTACCCGATACGATATTCCTAAATTGAAAAAAACATGTATTCACTGTTCGATAGATAATTTTAAATACAGAAACGCGCATTGTGTTCTCGAGAGAGTTTTAAAACAACGTGCCATCTCACCTCCACTCACTTTCAATATACCTGTCTTTCTCATTCCTTCGGCGGTTCGCTCTTTTTAGTCATCTCGCTTATCTTAAAAATATAAAAAGAATGTAAAGGATCGTTTTTTTTTTTTTTTTAACATTTGTTTTTTATATTTTTTATCAAGATCTAATCTTGTAATAATTTATACACCAAAATATTAATTTAAAATATTTGATGTGAAAATTGCGCATTTTTCGGACAAAAAACAAAGGCAAAGAAAAAAAAAATTCGCCTTGGACGACTAAGAAATGTGCGATAGATCCGAGTTTTTCGCCGTTCAGGCGTTATTTCCCATTAACCAGGAAACGCGTAACTCAAAAGCGGTTGGTTTTTTAAAACGAGAGATGAAGAATTGTCCCCCTGCCTTCCTACACCCCCCTCCCTCGCCAAAGTAGGTTCTTCTCTTTCAATAGTTGAAATAAATAACTGATAAATATAATAGAATGTGATAGTAGCGACGCTCCTCTTGAAGTTCAAGCTTGTCCATTAAGCGTTGGTGGGGGAGGCGAGCCTGCACTATGGCAGACAGATCATCACTTCTGCGGCGGTTTGGATTATTTCAATCGGTACGATGCTCGCGTTTGCGAGTTGCTTTCGAGGTGAACTAACTTTAATATCACATGATAGGGAAACGAGGCGATTTTCTTTAGCAATCTCAAAGAAAAAAATTCATAGTAAAATTTTTTTTTTAAAGTTCGAAATTATATTTCGAAATTCGCACTAGGACGCTTCGACTATATTTAATTCCCGATCAGCAGGCGTCAAACTATAATGACGTTCATAATCGGTTTAAATGATAGTTTTTAGGCTTAAAAGAATGGTATTTTG
>JABUQX010049481.1:25000-40000 GCA_015478945.1 Trachelipus rathkii | reverse complement strand
TAATATAACTATATATATAGATTATGAATATAAACCTTTTAAATAGATGCCGGATATTTAATGCATATTTATATCAATATATATATATATAGATATATATATAATATATATATAATATATATAATATATATATATATATATATATATATATATATATATATATATATATATATAGATATTATATAATATATATAAATATAATATATAAATATATTATTATATATTATATATATAAATATATATATTATATATAATATATATAAATATATATATATAATATATATATATATATATCAATGACGATCCTGCCTCATGTTTGGACGCATGCAATGCTGGAAACTAAAAAGCTAAAGAAAATGCTTATCCTCTAAAACTATATATATATATATATATATATATATATATATATATATATTATATATATATATAGTATATATATATATATATATATATATATAAGATATATATATGTATATATATATATATATATATATTTTATATAATATATATATATATATATATAATAATAATATATATATATATATATATATATAAATATATATATATATAATAATATATATAATACTATAATATATATATATATAATATATATATATAACCCGGTATAGTAACATACATTAAACTTTCTTTAAATATTACGGAAGGTTCACTTGAACATGAAAATCTATTCCCTGTCTTTTTGCAAAATTTCTTCTATTATTAAAATTATAAAAATTATGTTATTTCAGTTCTAGATAATTTTTTTCTATCATATTAGGAAAGATGACAATCTTATTCCAATTGAAGTTTCGCAATATGTTTAATTCTCTGCATAAAGCGCTATGATGAAAAAAAAGCAACTAATTTAAACCTTATTCATTTTTGTTTTAAGATCTAAATTACATATTAATTTTTATCCCTTTAAAGAAGCAGAAAAATAACTGGGAGTTTTAAAGGCATAAGGATAAAAAAAAAAGGAAGTAAATTAGCTCGTATTTAGTCGTGCGGTAAGGCCTATTGTTGAATTAAAAAAAAATTTTCCAATCGAAATGCAATATGGTCGCTCTTATTTGTATTGTATCATTCGACAATATTTACTAATAGAATAAGGGCTATTTTTCTTTTAGAAGCGGAATTTTTGTTGAAGTTCTTCATTCAGAGTCAGCATATAAAATTTAATATTATAAAATCTTATATAATATTTAATATTATATTATTTTCATCCCACCAAAGTATACATGCTGTAATTATTTTTTTACCTAACATACGTACGGAAGCTTTGCATGCTTTGCATTCATGGAGAAAACGCCACTGATATATATATATATATATAATATATATATATATATATATATATATATATATAATATATATATATATATATATATATATATATATATATATATATATAATTATATAATATAGAAAATATATATATACTAATATTATATATATATA
Organism: Trachelipus rathkii; assembly: GCA_015478945.1. NCBI lineage: Eukaryota > Metazoa > Arthropoda > Malacostraca > Isopoda > Trachelipodidae > Trachelipus > Trachelipus rathkii. The sequence goes on along the minus strand of JABUQX010049481.1, from coordinate 38,542 downwards.
TATATATATAAACTGAACGATTAATATGATTACTCTAATAGCGGAAAAAATCATAATTGTTCGTCTTTTTTCTTTAAAAATTAATTATAATAACGAAACAATTAACAAATATTCATAAAAAAAATTTTACTCTCTCTCTCGCTCACTGTATTTGCTAGCTGTTAAGTTTCCGCAAACTTTTATAGTGGTTTCCCCATGAATAACTTGATGCGAGCGCACCTGTTTATCCCGTTAAACTTTTCAGAAAGGCAGGCACTCAAGTTAGCGCAAGCATCGTATTGACTAGCAAAAGTTTATGCACGTTGTCTGCTTGAGAATGAAAATTAAATAAAAAAAATTGAATATACTGTTAATAGAAGCGTTAGAAGTTAGAAGAAGAATAGTTATTAACATCTTTGATCTCAAATCCTAGCATACGGACAATCAAAATTTTCTTTTATTATTTTTAATTTAAGCATGCGGTGCATGCTTAGCAAGCAATGAGGATTCACCTGAAATATATATATATATATATTTATATATATATATATATATATATATATATATATAATATATATAATATATATATATAATATATATATATATATATATATATATATATATATATAATATATAATATATAGATTCATACATAAATATATAATATATATATATATAGATTAATCGTCATCGGCAAAATCGGCATATTTTTTCTGAATCGTCATCGTCATCGTCAATTTTCTGCCGATTAAGTGAGGAAACTTTACACCAGAAACTGGAGAAAGAGTATGTTTCTGCATTGATAATTATAAGACTCTAAATTTAAAGCTACTAGAATTTTGCATGTCTGTCCATGTTCCCACATATTAAAATTTTTTGAAATCAATATTTAAAGATACTTACTATATATTAAAATTGCATTAAATATTAAGTTGAAATATAAGGAGCATGAATGATTTTAATATTAAATAAATCATTTACACTGGTCAACAACATTTTTATGGCATAAGGTTTTCCAACGGTTTTAATCGGTGCTAATTCCAATCTGTCATCGTTTTGCCTATCACATCAGGTTTTTGAATATCACATATTGCAGTTCAATAAAAACAGCAAATTTATGAACAATTTTTGAAGAGCAGAAACAGATGCAGACACAAGAATAAGGTAAGAATAATATACAATAAATGAAAATACATTTAATGATCCGAAGCACAAATTTGTGATAGGGAATGCATATAAATGTGAGTGAATGCTTTTACCATTTTAGAATTGATATGTAAAATTAAGAAACATGTACAAAAATGTAAATTGACAATAGTGGTGTACATTTGTAAAAACGACATCTTGACGGATCCTTTGTACAGGCTTGTGGAAGTCTCTCTTCAAAGGACCAGCAGAAAAAAATAATCTGTCAGTGTTTCCCATCCGGTCTTGTACCGTTCTTCCCATAAACTTTAAATGTCTGATGAAACCGTTCACCTTGTTCTTCGCTCACGTGACCCAAGTTCTCTGGAAAGTTCTCCAGTGACTGTGTAAGTGGTGAACTTTGATGCTTATTCTACATCCAAGTACTGAAAACTCAAGAGCAGCTCTCCACAATCTTCGGTAGTGTCGCTTCCTTCCCAAGCAAATTCCATACCATATCAGAGAATGAATTCCAAACTCTTTTGTAAAAAAGTGTGGATCCCTGATGAGTTTTCTTACTTGAGGCCATCAAATATTCCTGCCTTTTTTTTCTCAGCACTGAGACCTGGAAAGCTTGAAAAAAATATGGCTGAAACATCTCTAGTGGATCAAGAGCTTTTAAGGAATTGCTTCATTAACCCAAGTTTTTTGAAGTTGTGAAATACAATTTTATTCCTACCAACCAGAGGCTCATTCGTGATGTTCTTGTCACTGTCACCAGCCGTCAAACTGATTCTTGGCGGCCAGGTCTTTGTTGCCTAGTGTTCTAATGTAGCCCTACTGTCCCAGTAGCACAGGAAAAAAGGATATTTAGTGTAACCTCCTTGCAGCCCCAGCAAAAAATTAATCATTTTCAAATCCACACAAATTAACCATCCATGAAGATGATATTACAATCTATCTAGAATTTTCTTGATGTTCGCATACTCTTTTTTCATTTGTACAGAATACCCTATTGGGATTGAACCTTATGTATTTCTGTTGTGCAGTAACACACACTTCAATAAAAATAAAACACTGTCAATAAAAAGTCTCCATTCACTTGAATCATATGCGAGCATTTCCATATTGAGTTGAATCCCATCAACATCGTTACAATAAACAAGTTGATTGTCTGAATGGAAGTACTTTCGCAGTGTTGCTTCTCTGTTACGATAAAGGGAGACACTAGTGCCAAATCTGAGTATTCCTTTCTCTTTCAGCCTGGAAGCCAACAATTTAGGAGACTGCTTAGGCAAATACAAATCTTTTACCAGATTATTCAATTCAGGCTGACTAAACATAGCAATTGTATCAGAATCTGCAAAAGATGGCGTATATTCGGTCAGAGCAATATCCTCATCATCTGTAGAAAAAGGTAAACTGATATTTTCAACATTAATCTCCGGTAGCTCAGTAAATACAGGCGCAGGCATTTTTTCACAGTGTTCAAGTTGTCGTCTGGCAGATGGGATATTTGGGTATTGTAAGTGGTGTTTGTTTGTTTTTTTTGAAACCTTTTACATTGACAAGGCAGAGGTAGCAGTCATCCAAATGATTTGATGGTTCTCTCCAAACCATTGGCACACCAAATCTCAACTTAGCATTCCTTCCTTTAGACCATGATCGCAAAGTTTAATCACACGTTTTCCACACTTTGTGAGGAGCCCAATATTTGTCTTGGTTTCCCAGTCATACTTTAAAGTAAAGTAGGCAAATGCACCTTCTTGACAAAGGTATTAATGCTGCTCGTTTGATCATGCAAAGAGAAGCTCCCACATATGTAGCAAAAAATATCTGTGTCATTACGGCATCTCCTTCTTTCGGATGTTGTAGCCATTTTTGGATCACAAACTGCAAATAAAAAATATTACATAAATGGTGATATGTAAATAAAATGATTGTAATAATGTAATAAATTGTGAAATGAACATAAAATTATATTAATAAACACACTTATTGTCCAAATACAACCACCATCTTTTATCACAAGCATCCGATCGCAAAACTTGCAATCATCAATGCACCAAAGTGTTAATTTTGTGTAAAATCCATGAAAAATGTGTTTCCAGATTGCATAAATAAAACGTGACGTGATAGAGCAAAACTAAGATCATTTTCGTGATCAGCAGGAAAAATAAGAGAAAATACTGGAAAAGTCCATGCCGGATTTTTTTTTTTTTTTTTTTTTTTTTGTTAGGAGATTGGCAACCGCGCTGAAATACAGTGTTATTATTAATCAGAAAATTATTATTAAATTATTATTATGATTATTATTATTATTATTATTATTATTATTTAAAATTATATATAAATTATAATTAATATATAATAAAAATTAAATATGGATATGCCATGTCACTGTTAGTCCTAGTTATAATTGAGTATACTCTTAATTGGATTTATTCGAAAATTATTATTATTAATTCCATTTTTTAGTGTTGTAATTAGTAAATAGTTATTGGATATATTTCATCTTTATTAACTTAATTTTTATTTATATATGTAATTATGTCTAGATTAGTTAAATTTATTCAAATGAAGTGTTCCCGTTAGATGTAGTTTTTAGCATATGTGATGTTTATGCAGTTTATTAATAAATATCCAAATGCCAATTCATAGATCTTAACGTAGTATGGATCTAAAGAGTAAGACGAGGAAGGTATAGAGAGAGAGTGAAAACCACAAGTGTGTATAGGCTAGAAGGACACTATAGTCAGAAAACTTTGCCTATGAAATAAATTGAAGCAGATTCTTAAAGTGGTGCATGGTTTGCACATTTATAAGAATAAGGAATTACAGTGAAGCACAAGTTTAATTGCTGGTGAATTATTATAATTTGTTAATTTATTAAAATAGATAGATTTTTTTTTAAAAATATACTTTTTACAAATTCATCGTCATCGCCATCGTCAAAATTTACTGTAATCGTCATCATCCTCAAAAATTCTTAATCATCCCATAATTAATAATATATAATATATATATATATATATATTAATATAATATTAATATATAGTATATATATATAGATATATATATAAATAATATATATATTGATATATATAACTCAGGCTTCTCTTCTCTCCCGAAGCTCCGTATCAAAATACTTGATCAAACTTAATTATAATAAACGTTATTATATAATAGAGCATATTGAGTAGTTGCTAAGTGAGTAGTTGCACTTGTTCGAGGCGAAACCCTGAGGGTGGGCACGTTCCTTTGTCCTTCTTCTGTATAACTTCCAATCAAGAGCATCAGTCCAACATAAAAATTCATTGAATAGTTCCATATTTGCAACAAGATAGCGCAAATGCCATTATTGGTCCTTGAATATAGCCTTTATTAGTAATATTACAAAATGACCATGTGTTTATATAGAATTTATTTTCCAGCGCAACCTGGTAGAAAATTTTTATCTGATTCCTGTAAAATATTGATTTTTCAATGTCCGTTCACTTCATGTGAGAGATAAGTATAAAACAAATTTAAATCACCTATAAGTTATTTTTTTGGAAATAGTTTTATTTTGACTACACAACTTTAACTCACTAAAGATATGATAAGTTTATAGTTTAAATGAATAATAATATTCATAGGTAATAATTAATAAAATAATAATTTTTATAATAAAATAACATAATATAATATAATTTAAATTTTATATAATTAAAAAACCTATGAACGCTTTATATGAATAATATACTCGAGTCTGTAATTTATCCAGACCTCCTCGTATCCAGAGCGTTCTTAAGAACAATCTAGAACCGTAAAGTTACGAATTTATCCATTCAAAGAAGTTGATGATCTCCGGTAGAAAATTGAATACAGATATCGTGATATCAATAGCAAAGTAATTTTTGTGAAAGCGGTTCATATTCAGTAAAATTATCCTATACATTTATTAATCATTGAAATACCTTATTGACATATAAATTAACTACAGAAGTTGGATCTTTCCTTAAAAAATCATAAATGGAGTACTCAGATATCTTATAATAAAATTGTTTTAATAAATATAATTATGAAATTATACCTTATTTAAAACGCTTCCTAAAACTTACGTCTAGACTTCGTCTTATTTTCCGACTTCGTCAAGGCGTTTCCTGTAAATCGCGAACGCCTTGGTTGGGTGGAACGGAAGGAGCTGAAAAAGTGTCCGACGTTTAATGCAAGAATAAATGCAAAAAAAGAATTATGAAAATATTTTTGAACCTCCAAATTCCTTCCAATATCTATCATATAATTTAATTCCTTACAAAACTTCTCCAGGTAGAAAATAAAAACTAAATCTGAACTGCGTTTATAGTGAAATAAAAAAAATACTAATATATAATTATATATTATATATAATATATATATTATATAATATATATATATAATATATATATATATATATAATATATTAATATGATAATATATATATATATATATAGATATATATTATATTATAGTTATATATATATGAAATTTTAATGTTTATAAATATTTAAAGAATGATTAATAACCCTGGAGATACAGATGAAAATTTATTCGCGATAATCTATAAAAATGCCTTGATTCAATAAAGCTATTTCAAGGCACTAATACTGGCATCACGCTAATCCTTGTGCCAAATTGACTATTCAAGAATTTTATGTTGACTGATGCTCTTGACTTGGAAGTTATAAAGAAAAGGACAACAGGAACGCATGCCCGCCACCCCTTCAGTGAGGTTCGCTCCTATCGAACCCAAGTGATTCAAACCCTCAACCATGCTCTTTAATTACTATTGTAATTAAGTTGAGTCAGTACTTTTGACAGCTCGCGGAGAAGAAGAAGAAGAGAGAGAGAGACGAGAGAAGAAGAGGAGGAGAGAGAGGGAGAGAGAGGAGAACAACGAGAGGGACGAGTCGAGAGAGAGATCGACAGAGAAGAGAGAAGAGAAGCGAAGCCAGAGGAGACGATGCTCAACTTTTGGTAACATTTTCGAGAGAAGAGAGAGAGAGAGAGAAGAGAGAGAGAGAGAGAGAGAGAGAAGAAGAGAAGAGAGAGATGACGAGAGAAGGAGAGAGAGAGAGAGAGAGAGAGAGAGAGAGAGAGAGAGAGAGAATGCTCAACTTTGTAACATTTTCGAGAGAGAGAGAGAGAGAGAGAGAGAGAGAGAGAGAGAGAGAGAGAGAGAGAGAGAGAGAGAGAGAGAGAGAGAGAGAGAGAGAGAGAGAATGCTTAACTTTGTAAACTTTTTATATATGTAAAAAAATTGCAACTATTTGTGACTTTTCCCTTATCTTAAAATGATGCTGATAACATTGTTCGTCCGTTATTATATTTGCTTCATCTAAATAAAAAATGTTGCAAAATGTGACATTATCAAGGCACGTAGATCATAATGACATAATTGCTTGTTCAAAATGTCAACAAATGAATCAAAAAAATCACGAAATAGATAGAATTATTAAGAATAAATAAATAAAGTATAGAGTAATATATACAAAATATACACAAAAGCTGTTAAAAAAATAGGCATTAAGACAGGCAAGAACTTATAAAAATTAATTATTATTATTATTATTATTATTATTATTATTATTATTATTATATTATTATTATTATTATTATTATTATTATTATTATTATTTATTATTATGTATGATTATTTATTATTATATTATTATTTTTCACTATTATTATTATTATTATTATTATTATTATATTTTTATATTTTATTTATTATTATTATTATTATTATTATTATTATTATTATTATTATTATTATTATTATTATTATTATTATTATTATTATTATTATTATTATTTTTATTTTTATTTTTTATTATTTTTTTTATTTTTATTTTTATTTTTTTTTTTTTTTTTTTATTTTTATGTTTTTATTTTTATTTTTATTTTATTTTTTTTATTTTTATTTTATTTTTTATTATTATTATTTATTATTATTATTATTATTATTATTATTATTATTATTATTATTATTATTATTATTATTATTATTATTATTATTATTATTATTATTATTATTATTATTATTATTAAAAGCAAGCCGTGGATTTGCAATATTTTGGATGGACCCAGAGCCGAAGCCGGAGCCGGAGTCGAAACCGAACCGGAACCGTCGTTGCAATAAAATGTTTTTTAGAGGTTAAAAAATTTATAATAAAATGCAGAGTGTAAACCGGAAAACCGGAACCGGAGTCAAGCAATTTTAAAATAATTTATCATGAACCAAAGTCTGAGATGGAACCGGCTAAAAAAAATCAGGTTCTGCAGCCCTATTATTTATTTCCTTGTGTTTGTCCCAGAATGAAACGGCGCCACTTCCTATACGGGTACGTTGATGGAAAATAGAAGCATAAAATTCTATACATGTATGTTCGATAACGCTTCGTTACGGAGGTATTAGCGATGGAACCAACCTAGGAGGGTGGAAATACGATATGCGACTCAGGATTCCCTATAATCAACACGATTGCAAATATTTATTCAGGACATTATAATACAACAGATACAGGTTAAAATAGGTATTCAAAGTGCGCCCCCAAGCCCTGATGAATGCATGGCACCTTCGTAAAACGGACATTGTCGCCGACCTGCATTCATCTGCTGTTATGTCTACACACGCTTGCCTGATTCTTTCCTGAAGTTCCTGAACTTTATTGACTGTGGTGGAGTATACAACACCTTTGATTGAGTCCCATGCAAAGAAGTCCAACGGTGTGAGGTCCTGCAAACGTAGAGGCCAGGCAACAGTGCCTCCCAGACCTATCCATCGTAAAGGATATTTAGTATTAAGCCAGGTGAGTTTATCTCAGGCAAAATAAGCTGGGCAGCCATTCACCTGAAACCACATGTAACGTAGATTTAACAAGGGTACATTCTCAAGGAGCACTCCGAACTCATTCTGGAGGAGTTGAAGGTAGTTCTGGCCTTTCAGGCTGTCACATAGAAAATAGGGGCCGAGGAGATTATGACCCAGTAATCCCACACACATTACATTTAATTTCGTGCTGGCAATTTTGTTCCCTGTCTGCATGAGGATTCTCCTGCGTCCACAGGTGACTGCTCCTCTGGTTGTGAGCACCACGTCTACTGAAGGTGGCTTCATTCGTTTACAGCACGGACTCTGGGAAACGAAATTCGTATTACACTGCCCGATGAACCACTCACAGAAGTCGAGTCGACGTCCTATATCGGTGGGCAGTAAATGCTGTACACGTTGCAAATGATATACATGGCGTCCATCCGCCGCCAGACCTCTTCATATTGCTGAAGGGTTTGCGTCAAAATACCCGAAAATGTCATGAGCATGATGGTGGTAGCGAAGTACCGCATAAATTCTATCCGCATCGAAAGCCGGTCTAAATGCCCCAGTGCTGCATAGTTGCTGATATGTTCTCGTGAAATCAGACATATGCGTCAACCGTCTAGTTGGATACCGTACGGCATATGCACTATGAGCCTCATTTGCATTCCCGTCACACAATCCGTACACGTACACAATATCGGCAAACTCCCTGTTGGAATACGTGTGTTCCATCGAAAAACGTATGTCATATTATGATACACGGATATTACGATATGACATTATTAAAACAATGTGAACGGTGAAAACGTCACACTTGTATGGTAGTAAATGAACCCTGTGATAGGTTATTGTTTGAATCATTGCGGAGGTCCAATTTCGTTGGTTGTCGTTTACCCTCACACTACCTCCATATCTCGCTTCTCGTACGTTAGTTTGCCGGCGTCGCAATATTTAACTTATACAGTTGACTGGTGTGAGCTGTATCTCCGTAACGAAACGTTAACGAACATACATGTATAGAGTAATGCATGCTCCTATATTCCATCCATGTATCCGGATATGAAGTGGCGCCGTTTCATTCTGGAACACCCTTATATATAGAGAGTAGTAGTAGCATATATATATATATATATATATATATATATATATATATATATATATATATATTATATATTATATATATATATATATATATAAAGATATATATATATATATATATATAGATATATATATATATATATATGAGGAGTATATATATATAGAGTATATATATATGTTATATATATACGTATATATATCTCTCTTTCATACATACACATATATATATATATATATATATATATATATATATATATATATATATATATATATATATATATATATATAAACCATAAACAGGTAACTGGCTACCCTTGCTTGTTCATTTCTTTGACTTTCCGTGTTTTTTCAAGTATTATCTCGATAAACACATTCTCTACTTTTTCACCGAACCTCATTCTATTTTGATCAATTTTTATTCTACGAGATAAATGTTTTATCTAGAAAAGTTGCACAATGTGCAGTACTATCATAACTAACTTTCGCTTCGTAGTTCTTCATCGATGGACATACCTCACTTCGACATACTCTACATATTTTTTTTTTTTTTTTTGTAAATGACTAAACCATTCCACTGATATTGATTCTCATTAGACTCCTCCTTTCTGATCACATATTTTCCCATTAGTAGTCTCTATATATATATATATATATATATATATATATATAGCAAAGATATATATGATATATATATATATATATATATATATATATATATATGATATATATATATATATATAAGGGTATATATAAAAGACAGAGGCGACTTCACACTCAGGGCTGCTGGCTAAATGGGCTTAGCAAGAGTTATCATTATAGAAACGATCGATTCTTCGCATAAATTTCATAAGGTCATGATGTAAATTCCTTTATTTTTTTTGGTGAAAATTAGTCTATATGGGAAAAGAAATTGTTATTACATAATACATATAAGAAATTATTTAAAATTATTTATTAAAAAATTTAAAGAATAAATTATTTTTTCAATCAATATGTGCTGATGGTCCGGTTTCTCTAAAATAGCTGGCGAAAAACCATAAATACTAGTCAGCCATGCACAAATTATGTTAAAGAACGCCAATAGCAATAATCTCGGTGAGTTTATCGCGGAATATATATATATATGTTATATATATAAGTTAAGAGTTATATGTATATATACATATATGGTATTATTATATTATTATATATATATATGTATATATGTTATGTATATAGAGAGAGAGAGTAGAGAGAGAGAGAGCCTGAGTAGTAAAAAGTTACTGGAGTTTCTGCTGATATATATATATATATATATATATATATATGCATATATATATATATATATATATATATATATATATATATATATATATATATATATATATATATATATATATATATATATTCCAAATAATTCGTGGCGCTGAGATAAGAAGGTTGATAAGAGCTAATCATTTATTCAAACATTTTAATGGCAAATAAATTTTTACGAGTCTCTAGTAACTCAATGCAAAAAAAGAACAACCTTCAAATGCCTTATAAACATCATCTAAATTTCTATTTGACATCATAATAAGAGCTTAAAAGCGTCCTCCTCCGTCGGAATAAATCTTCTCCTCCGTCAGGAAATATCTTTTTCTCTTATCTTAATTAACGATCTGACATTTTGAGAAGCTCTACAAACCATTCTATTTGAATGTTTCTTATATTAGATAAGGAGTTTCCAGACACTATATTGACAGGCAGTAACCTCATATATTAGTTATACATATTATTATTATATATATATTATATATATATATATATAGTATATATATATATATATATATATATAAATATATATATAGATAGATATATATATATATATATATATATATATATATATATATATATATATATATATATATATATATATATATATATATATATATATATATATATATCTTCATATATTGTTAGTTACAGCAGTTGGTTATATTATTAAGTTGGTTATTAGTTATGAGCATATATACATATATATACATATATATATATGTGATATATATACATGGGTTACATATATATTGTTGTTGCTGGTTGTTAAAGGTTGGTTATTGTTGGTTATACATATATAAGGTTGTTAAGTTATATATATATATTATTAAGGCTAAGTATATATATATATATATTAGATATATATATATATATAATCTACACCCATCTCCCATGTAGGATTTTCGTCCTGTCAGTTGGCCTAGCATCTTCTTCCTTCTGACCTATAAAGTCTAAACTCATGATCCCAGAACGCTCTTGAAAACTACCTATTTCTTGGCTCAATGGATTCGGATGCTAGTCCTTAGTATATACACTCAGGTTGGGTTACCTTTTCAGTGGAACTGGAATCTTTTCCATTTGATCTGAAGCTTCAGTTCTTCAAGAGCTCTCCAAAAGATATTCTGTCTAGGCGCATAAGTTTCCAATGGTGGTCTAGTGAGTTGTACTGAAGCAAAAAAGTATAGGACCAGGTAGCTAGTACTGTTTCCCTAGAACTGTGGGTAGAAAGTTTTCAATAGTCACGGGTGCGCGAATATTTAAATATATATATATATATATATATATATATATATATATATATATGTAAAGAAGATATATATATGGCGTTACATATTTATGTATGTATATATATATATATATATATATATATATATATATATATATATATATATATATATATATAGTTGTCACCACCAATCACGGGCGGAGCAATATTCAAAGAGGAGGTTGTTAAGCGCAACAATACTGTAACCATCTAACGCAGATTTCGCAGATGAGCACAGACACAGGCTTTGAAGTGAGGGAGATTAAATTCAACAGGAAGCACAGAAGATGGAAGAGAATTCCACAGAACATATGTGGCTAGAAAGGAGGAAGCCGCAGAGAGCAAGTCTGGAGTTACTAATGTCAACACAAAACTCATGTGCAGACACAGTACCCCTTGTGCTACGAGGGTGTCGTAAAAAGGTGGTGGTACGCGAGTGGTAAGTTCCCTCGAGCACTTGCCGCTGTGGTACCTATAGAAAAGAGATAAAGCTCCAACATCGTGGTCTTTACTTTACTTTCTATTTTTTATATATTCAAAACTACAATAGTTTAAAATTACGCTAAAAATAGGTTGCTTATAAAAAAAATTATTTCATTTATTATTCTCTTTTATGAATGAATTGAGGGTCAAAAAATCGTCTTAGAAGCATGAAACAAATATCATTCGATTCAGCAGAAGTATTATGTTTTAGAGGCACTGAAAACTTAATTTCACTAAAATTGTCTCTTATAACGTTTTGCCTTTCAAGCGACAAATTTTATATATATATATATATATATATATATATATATATATATATATATATATATATATATATATATATATATATATATATATATATATATATATATATATATATATATATATATATATATATATATATATATATATATATATATAAAGAAGCGTATATTTATATAATTGTGGTTGTAATTTAAACAAAGATTCTTCCATTCAATTTACTTCCTTTACATATTTTGCTAACGGGAAAATTTTATCAGTTCTTCACCTCTTCCAAACTGATAAAAACACAAGAAAGACGAAATTAATTTATTTATTTGTTTCTGCAGCGGTTTATAGATGAATATTATAAGCCACACGCCATTTTCATCCCAAAATGGACTTTATATATAGGTTCTATAAAGCATAGTTTGGATTTTTATGTGGGTGGGTGTTGAAATTTTTTTTATTATTATAACCATCGTTTATTTAAGGCTAATATTTCATTCAAAAATACTTTTATTTTCTTTATTTTTTTTCCATTTTATTTTTTAAGAAATTTCTGGACCTCTCGTTAATTATTTTGCATTTCATGAAGTGTTTTTAATTTCATGAAGTGTGAGCATTATCTAAATGTTACTATTAATGATTTTACTAAAGCATCTTAGTTACTTTGATTTTTATCTTTATTTTCGTGAAAGATTTCAAGTTTTCTAGTAACAACATGTTACGTTTTTCAATATGCTTCATTCTTAACCATGAAATCTTTCTACTCTTTATATATATATTCAAAAACTTTCACACAATTCTATCCCTTCAGATATATCTTAAAATTTTCATTCCCAATGCATCATCAGTTCGTATTATTTACATCCACAAATGTTTAGGACAGTTATAAAAATGTTTAGCGAGAACAAATATACTAATGTTTAGGACAGATATACTAATAATTAGAATATATATGCTAATGTTTAGAACATATATGCTAATGTTTACAACAAATATGCTAATAGTGGTAGGAGTCAGAAATGGCATTGGATTTGGAGGCTGCTGGGCCGGTGTTGCGGGGCTCGTTATAGGATAGCGATATCGATTTTTCGTCTTACCATATTGTATATTTCTTCCCGATGAGTTCGATTTTGGGATCTATGATCCCAAAATTTGAAGGCCGGACCCCCTCTTGGAGTTCGAAACCCTTTTAAGCCCCACCCATTTT
>JABUQX010049481.1:0-7500 GCA_015478945.1 Trachelipus rathkii | reverse complement strand
CTGTATACCGAAAGACACAATTCCATATGCAAACTAATCCACTATAGACTCTGTAAATTATACAATATTGATACCCCTCATAACCACTGAAATTATAAACCTCCTGCAATAGTTGATAATGACCATATCTAAATTTTTTATGATTTTGGAATACCCACAGACATATTTGTACCAAATAATAGACCGGATATTGTACTAGTTAATAAAACGACAAGAAAATGTCAATTGATAGAGGTTGGAGTCCCGTATGATGAGAGAGTGGCCCTCTACGAAAGAGAGAAGGAAATAAAATACCAAAGACTAAGATATACCATCAGAAGGATGTGGGAGATGGATGAGGTAGAGGTAGTTCCGGTGGTGGTGGGGTCCCTTGGAGCGGTAAAAACATCGATGGTGACTTACCTAGAAAAAATCCCTGCAAAGATTGGAACAGAGGAGATAGCTATGGAAGCGATTAAAGGAAGCCTTAGCATAATAAGGTTAGTCTTGGGGAGTTGAGTATGCGGTGCTATGCCTTGACCCAAGGTTTGGGGACGGTGTAGCACCGAGAGTACCCTCAAAAGAGGTGGTTATAAAAAAAAAAAAAAAAATAATCTTTGAGAAGAACTTTTTCAATTTATACAGTTTTGTGCTCAGCGTTGTCCAATTTCCAAACCCACTTTTTTGGGGATTTTGAAATGAAAAATTGCGATAAAATTTTTTTTTTCTATCACTATCTGACTAAACATCAAATTTCTGGGCATATGTAGTCAGAGGATGTGCACATTTTTTACTTAGATAATTTCTTTGTATATGCATTAGGTTTGGATTTTTTCTTGGAACAAATTTTGTGTGAAAATTTTGAAAATTTTTTAAAAATTTTCTTTTGAGTATACAAAACAATTATCTAAGTAAAAAAGATGCATCTTCGCCCGACTCTAAAAGTTCTGTAAATTTAATGATCGAATGAGTAGAAAAAAAATTATCGCAATTTTTCATTTTAAAATCCCAAAAAAGGTGGGTTTGAAATTGAGACAATGCTGAGTTACCAAAACTCAAAAAATCGAAAAATTCTCTTTGACTATCGTAGGTAATGGACCTATCTATTCATATTTCAAGTTTAAAGTCATTTCCACGAATAGTTTAGGAGGAGTTTTGACAAATGTCAAAACATGGATTTTGGAAAATTGAAAATCTCTGAAAGAATGGCCAGTCACAGAAAACACCCAACACAACGTGCTTTTTAGAGGGTAAAAACAGCTGCCAGCTTGGTGTTTAGTAGTCAAAATCGGCTGAAAACTTTTGAATTTATGTCCATTTCTTTAGGTGGGGTGAAAATGGGGCTCAGCCCGAGCCCAATATTGGATCTTGCCCTCTTAATTTAAAGGAAGAAGTAGCTTGCACTACTAAATATCAGAGTTTGATTGAAAGTATTTTGGGCAAATTGAATGATGATTTTAAAACATGGAGAAACGATCAGAGTGATAGGGTCGAATTACTGTAGCAGCAAGGACACTGCCGAGAGCTTCTGTTATGTATGGGCGAAGTTTTGAAAGATGAGTTGAAAAAAACATTGAAAAACAAGAAGTTCTCCGTTTTAGCAGATGAAAGCACTTCTTTAAGAAATGAAATGGAGCTGAGTATAATGTTTAGAGTAGTGGAGGGTAAAAATCCCGTAGAAAAGTTCTTGTCAATTTTTAAAATACCCAATGGAAAAGCAGAAACCATTGCAAATGCTATTGATAAGGAGTTGACTGATCTTGATTTAAATTATGACAACATTATTGCTTTTGGATTTGATGGTGCTTCTGATATAGCTGGAAAAGTTGGAGGTGTAAGAAAAGGCTTTCAGAAAAGGCAAACAAAGAAGTTCTCTATATACACTGTAGAGCACATATATTGTCCCTGGCAGCAGCCTCCTGCAGGAATAAAAATCAGGAGGTCAAAAGATTTTTATATATTTTGAAAGACATTTAAAAACTGTTTAGCAAGTCGCCAAAAAAAAAAATATTTTACATGATATTCAATCATTAATCAATGATTAATCTCTATATACACTGTAGAGCACATATATTGTCCCATTATAAGATAGTGAATGCCGTCTTCGGGAGCTTAAAGTCAATTTTGATGGCTTGTGAGCATATCCACAAAGAAGGGACAGACCTTGCAGCACTTGCAGGGGGGCATCTTGCTGGAAATCAGAAATGAGAGTTTCCTTGTCACCTGTTATGTAATGAATGAACTCCTTAGTGCACTCTCTTATCTTAGCAATGCTTTGCAAAAGAAGGACTTTAGGATGACCAAAGTCATCCCCCTAATTACTGGAACAAAATTGCACCTGCAAAATATTGCAAATCAGTGTGGGGACCTCAATAGTGACTTACAAAAAAAAAAAAACGTTGTGAAATAATGAAGAGGTTTGCATCTGAAGTGCGCCTGATTGCTGATGAAGATAAAAAAAATGCATTTAAAGGGATGAAGATATACTGCAATAGTGAAATCGAATAAATTGAAGAAAGGTTCTAAACGACAAATCACCTCGATATAGATATCTGCTAGTCGCTTTGTGACGTTTCAGTCATTAACAAATTTACTGGATATTGAAGTTAAAAAAAAAATTTCAGGACAGATTTTATTTTTTAATGAAGGTGCTAGCTTACCCGAACCTTCAATTTTTTATATCAATCCATGCCTGAAAGCGAAATATGGAAACCAGATTTGTGATAGTCCCATTGTGTCGAAAATATTAAAAGTGACGTGGGTATTGGTGAGTTGCTAAAGCTCTGGTGAAATCCTTCTTGTCATTCCTGTAACACAGCCTCGGTAGAAATATCGTTCAGTACTATAGTCCGAATACTATGGCACAAGAAATAGAATGCTGCTAGAAACCTTTAATGCATTGTAAGTGATGACATAATGTGAGGTGGGCGTGAGACCTTAACTGAGTGATTTTCTGTAAAAATAGACTTGTATGCGACGAAGAAAACTCGTCGTATACGATTCTTTTAAACTTTTCTTTAATACCCCTAACTTACTAAGTACTAACGTCGGGGCTACGGCCTACGGAAGTAAGTTACATATATATATATATACATATTATATATATATATATGTTAATATTAAAAAGTTAGCATATATATATATATATATATATTATTGGTTATTATTATTATATTATTATTATTATATTATATATATATTATTATAAATATATATATATATATTAGTTATTATTATTATTATTATTATTAAGTTATTATTATATTATTATTATTATTATTATACATATATATATATATTATTTATATATATGTATTTATTATATTATTATTATTATGAATATTTATATACTGTATATAATATATATATATATATATATATATATATATATATATATTATATATATATAATATATTACATATATATATATATATATATATATATATATATATATATATATATATATATATATATATATATTATTAATGGTATATTTGTATGGAGACAGGATCTTATTCGCATATTCAAATAAAGTATTGTTTATATATATATATATATATATATATATATATATATATATATATATATATATATATATATATATATATATATTTTTATATATATATATATAGAGTATATAAATATATATATATTATATTATATATATATATATATATATATATATATATATTATTATTATTATATATATATATATTATTATATATATATATATTATTATTATACATATATATATATATATATATATATAATTTATTTTTACCAAAGATCTATTTTTTTATTTGAAAAAGTCATATTACTCATGTATTTTAATTATAATATTCTCTCATAATAATATTTTCGTACCTTTATGTTATTTTTATTTATCTAACTTCTCAAAAAATTTCATAAATAGATTGCTATATTGCAAGCAAAGATTTGGTTATATTTCGGATATTACTAATTCAGTAAGACAGTAAATAATATGACTAAGATTAGCTGACAAGTACAAGAATATTTCAATATCGCTTACTCTTATGTAATTTATGTTATACCTATGTGCCCGAATCTTTGTAGCCCCCCGAGAAAATTGTCTGAAAGAAACTACTGGGCATGAACTGCCGCCATTTTAATGCGGTTAAAAGAGTTATTTAATAGCGGTAATCTTACCTTTTCGTTTTAATTTTTGCATAATAATTTCATTTATTTGACCAACTTTAGCAAAAAATAAGAGAATTTTAACGTAACATCACGAAATTTGCAAAAATAGATCGTTTCTATAATGTTAACTCGTGCTGAGCACGAGTAGCACGAGTGCAGGAGTCGCCTCTGATATATATATATATATATATATATATATATATATATATATGTTTATATATATATATATATATATATATATATATATATATATATATATATATATATATATATATATATATATATATATATATATATATATATATATATAATATTCCTTGAAGGCATTCGGGAAACGTATTAATTTTAATTACAACTTATAATAATTAAAGTTAGTGTAGGTAAGTCGAAAATAAAATTCGACATGATTTTATTAGGCTTATATTTTGCTGTAGATTCTTTTTAACTCCGATGAAAACCTTCAAAATCACATAAGTTTGCGTTCATTCAAAATTATTGGTTACATTTGCATAATTGGTTTTTCATATTAGAGTGAATCAACCAGATATAATAAAGAATAAAGTATCATTAGAAATATTTTAAAAATAATATTTAAGATCTAGTTCTAACTTCTAAATTTGCTCAAATACCTTTTTCTTTTGACAGAGAGGTGCGAAATACCTTACATATTATATGTATATTCTTTTTAAACTAGTAGGCCCTATTACTTATCAGTTTAGTTCATACAAAACAGAATGATGATGATTTAGGCTTGATACCGTGGATGTCGCCTGATGGACTCGGTTGCTTTATAATTGTTCTTGAATCCACCTTTTTTGGGTTGGAGGATGGTCGATCGAGTACGCCCGGGTACGAGAACTCAGACGGATCATGGCGTCCTTCACCGCGGGGAATGCATCGGCACCCGATACTTCCTAGTATATGATCTCTTTAACATGACCTATGAATATCTGCAATTTATTATGCATATTTAAAGTTTATAGGAGAAGGTTTAACGGCATTTTTGTCGTTGAAGATACTGAGAGGGAAAGAGAAGAGCAAAGTGGAGTTGACAATAATCTGGCAGGCCCCGACTGGCATGGTCGCTGGTCGGCGATTGCCCGAGCACAAAATCAGTCTTAGCGTAAAATTAACTTTAATATTAGTTCTAAGAATAATTATATTATAAGGGCCCCCAGCCCAATGGGGCCCGCGGAGAGGCCTCCAAAAAATGGATATACTACTTTATAATTTAGTGTACACAGAGAGTAATTTGATTATTTATTTCCCTAGAATCTTACGCGTTTACAATCACCTTTAAGGTTGCCAGTTGATTTTAGTTATTGGTAGCCTAACTACTTCTTTTCGAGACTCGCACTTGCTCAGTCTCGTATTGGGTTGTATTAGTGCAGTGTAACAGTTGTCAACATTTTAAATGTGTGTAAGCAAAGTACGAAAGAGGAAAGAAAAGAAAAGAATCTTTAGTCGATGAACAAATTTCTAACGTTTTAATCTTGGATAATAACTAGTTTGACTTTCTCTGTCGGTATCGTCCGCCTCTCTCCTTTACAATAAGTTCATTAAATAAGTTCAACAAGTTTTTTTGGTGCAGCGCATATATGTTGTAAATTAACTCATTATTATCACGACGGGTTGCTAATTGTGGTACATTTTTTTAATAATTCTTTTTCCTTGTTAATTGTGAATATTGTTAGAGAATTTATAAAATTTATATTAAAAAATATTTCTAAATTTTTGGCAACAAAAATTTATTATTTATTTATATTTTATTATTATTATTATTTATTATTATTATTATTATTATTATTTATTATATTATTATGTTATATTTTATTATTATTATTAATTATTATTAATTATTATTATTATATTATTATTAATATTATTTTATATATTATTATTATTATTATTAATATTATTATAAGACAATTCATTCTTCAATTTAAAATTTTCGAAAATGGCTAGTCTGGACTTATTTATATACATAATAAAAAATATTTAGTATAAATCTATAAATATATATCTAGCGCATATATATATATATATATATATTATATATATATATATATTATATATATAATATATATTATAATATTATTCTTTACGATAATATACATAATATATATATATATATATATATATATAGTTATATATATTATATATATATATATATATATAATATATATAATAATATATCTATATATAAAAGTCCAAATCACGTTACTCCCATCAACGCTTCGCTTTTCGTATGCTTGCCGTCCATTTTACTGCGTTACTTTTAAAAATTTGTTACAACATATCGTACAATCGCAGCTGCAGTGATTACATTTATTTTCAGAAACTGAAGATCGAATTTCACCTCCTTCAATTGAGTCTACTCCTGGCACTTCGTCTTGTAGATATGAGAGGGAAGAGACTAGGCCTGCTTGCAATCAGCTACTTTTAGATTGTCCATCAGTAACTTCGGCTTCTCTCTCAGTGATTCATCAAGAACTAATGCCAGCTCTGACTCAGAAAATGATGATGAAGAAAACCATCATGTGACGCCTGATGCTGCTCATAATGCTGCTACGCAACAGCTTGGATGTTTCATCTGCTCCAACGAAAATGACCCAATTGGAATTAAAAAAGCTTTTATGAAGAAGCACCCTATTCAAGTTAATGAAAGAAAAGGAGCTAAATTGCCATTTGACCCTTCAATACTTTATTACTGACATTTACCGAATGGCGATAAAATTCACAGGAAATGGTTATCATATTCGATTCGACTCAGCATAGTGTACTGCTTCAGCTGTATGGCTTTTGGAGTAAAGAATAACTAAGATTCTACATTTATTACGACATGACTTCTTCTCCTAAGCACATCTTATAAATGTGTGAAATTCACGGCTCTCGTTATCGTCATCGCAGCGATGGCAGCTTTACAAAGCCAAAAAGGTCATGATATTTCAACTCTTCTGACTAGTAACCAAACCAACAAGCGAAAAAGAGAAGTTCACACCAGAAGATTGGTTGTTCAACGTTTAATTGATATAGTTTTGTTTATTGGAAAACAAGTCATTGCGTACGGAGGGAATAAAGGAGAAGGGCTTATAAGCTTGACTCTACAGATAATCATGGTAATTTTCTCGAACTGGTCATGTTGGTTGCAAATTTTGATGTGATTTTACAAAATCATGTCAGAAAGTGTACTGAAGACAGCAAAAAGCACAGACTGAGAAATAATGCACAACGAAAAGCCCACTGGAAAGTTAACTAAAAGGCCGACTGGACGAGGCTCTTTGTTGAATTTTTTGTCAAAAACCTTTATCAACAGGCACCTAAATAATTGGTTCGATGTTCCGTGAAATCATTTTGAAAGAC
>JABUQX010049480.1:7500-22963 GCA_015478945.1 Trachelipus rathkii | reverse complement strand
TATGATAAACTGCAGAACAGCCTTAGGCTAATATCGAAAGCCTCTCCTCCCGCTACGGCCCCCGCGATATGCGACCGTAGAATGACAGGCACTGTAGAAGAAACTGACAAAATCAAATCGAAGATGAAAGTAAACACTGTGTTCCTGAAGATACTTACAAACTCCTCAACAACAACAAACAACAAAGAACAACAAACAACCTCTGCACTAGGAAAACCGAATCTATAGAGGAGCCTAATACGAATCGTCCTAAACTTGTTTCTAAGCAGAGAGTACGTTAAATTTACAAAACGCCCCCTTAGAAAGAACTCGACGCAAAACATCAGAAGCGGTTGGTTGGTGCTACAGTGTAATAAACACTCAGAAGTGAAAAGAAAGAAACTCTATTCAACAACCCTGCTGAATCTTCACTGAATCAGGATGTAAGGAATCCATCGGCATGGATCTTGTTGACCGCATCTGATCTACACTCCACAACCCTCAACAACGCGATGCGAAACCTTTAACATATATGTCGAAATCAAAGAGGCAAGGCGCATGGTAAGAGTTTCATTTACCATTTTCATTACAAACTTTAATAAGTATATTAATACCTTTAATAAGTTCCTCGCACCACAACACACACAACAACATAATTATATATATATATATACTATAATATATATACATATATATAAATATTATATATATATTATATATATATATATATATAATATATATATATATAGTAGAATTTTATAATTACTAATATATATATATAGTATATATAAATATATATATATATATATATATAGATAGTATATATATATATATATATATATATATATATATTATATATATATATATAGCGATATATATATATATATATATATATATATATATATATATGTTCATAATTGATTATCTTAACAGAGAATCAAGGGTATAAAACGTCATGTCGATATAAATGAAGCAAAAGAGGCTGAAGCGTTTAATAAACGTCATGCAAGCGAGATCGATGTAGGAGCCGGTCCCTTCCAATTTAATATTGGATGTTGATGATGAGACTTTAAACCCGATGACCCTTATATTCCATGATGAGTCGTGTTCTACATCGATGGATGTCGATGAGGTACAGAGACCCCTAACACCCTCGAACAACCCCTTATCCCATGCCATACCGAAAATATTGCCCCCTTTCTTAACACAGAGGTATGTTGTTATGTATAATTATTCAATGTCAGCTGATTATCTGATATGTATTATTATGTATTCTATATAAATATATTATTAAATATATATTAAATATATACTATAATATAATATAGTATACTATATATATATATATATATTATAATATTATACTATATATATTATATATATAGATATATATATATATATATTATATACTATACTCATAATCTAATATATATACTATATATATAATAATATATATAATATATGATATTTATAATTATATCATATATATATGTTTTTTCTCTTTTTTCACAGAGAGGAAATAAACGAAAACTGGCTGATGTCGTAGCTGACGCTGAAGATGATAACGAAAAAGGTTTAACTGATTGTAATGGGGGTGGGGGGTGGTAATAGGGAGGGTTCTGAATTCACAGCTGAACTAATAGATGTAACGAGAGCAGCATATACGAGGAATTCTGAGGTTATCGATACACACAAATATAGGGTCCGGGTTGATGAAGCTAGGGTTTTCAAGCAAGGTAAGGATATAGGGGATTCTTTCATGAGAGTCATCAATGATATTATATTACATTTAAGAAATGATGTGTCACATAGAGAAGCTAGAATCCGTGTATGGTTTACATTCAATGACGGGGGACGGAATGAGTACCATGTGAATATCCCATACGCTGAAATGGATAGAGAGGATTTGGTTTCTTACTTGACAGGTCGTTTAATAACAGCTTTTCAGTCGGGGGATAAAGCTACATTCAGTGATTTCATTGTCGAAGTACAGGTAGCGCATGATGTTGAAGGTAATGGTCCTATTATACCTTTCAAAGTTAATTTCCCTAAAGAAAATTTGAACACTGTACAGCTAAGAATAAGTAATGATAACGACACCGAATACGAAGTAGGTTGCGGATTTAGAGCTATAGCTTGTTGCCATAAATTATTTCAGGAAGAACAAAGAAACCCTACCAGGGAAACGGAACATAAGATAAGTAAGTATTTGCCTTCGACTATACATGAGTTAGGTATACAAATAGCTAACGCTTGCGGATTAAAATATAATGAACCCTTAGGTGCTGCTAAGTTCGAGATAATTGAACGTGTGCTACAATGTAGAATATATGTATACCGTAACGATCCAGATGAAAAAAATACAGTGTAATGCATTTACCTCGCGGAAACAGGACCATAAAAAAACCTTTAATATGTAATAGGTATTTTGATTTCTAAAAACTACACATTACTACTACCCTCTTCCTAAACATACAATTAAGTCCACGATAGGTAGTGTAGAATATCGTAAAAATAAATCACCTATTTTCTGTCAGCTATGTTACATTTTTATTGATGATTATCATAAACATATATCAAGCGAATGTCCCGAGTACCGTTGTTCTCAATGTCTCACACATCTTTGTAAAGGAAACGTAGAAAATGCAGCTGTCCCTAGGAGATATTGTAAGGAATGTAATAGGGAATTTTATAATGAAAGCTGTTACAATTATCATAAAGGGGAAATTTGCAGGAAAGTCAAGATATGTGATAAATGTGATGAAAGTAAAATAGCTGATAAATTTGGTCATCATAAGCATGATTGTGTACATATAAAGTGTAATGTATGCTATGAAAAGTATGATCCTGATAAAACTGGTCCACATAAATGTTACATGAAAAAAATAAAAGAGAAGGTAAAAAAAAACGTGTTTACGTTTTACTACGATTTAGAAACATATAATCATAATGCTAGGGTAGATGCTGCAGGAAGATCGATGATGGACATGGTTCCTTATCTAGCTGTAACCATGTTAGTATGTTACAAATGCAGCAAAAAAGAAACAGAACAGTGTGAGACATGTGGAACAAAAAGAACTGAGATATTCCATCTGGATTTAGAAACTGCAGAAGAATACGAAAAATGTCCTGTTGATAAAATGATTAATTATTTATTCAACTTCTCTGAAACTCATAAGAATGATGATATAATAGTAGCTGCCCATAATGGGTCAAAATTCGATACACAGTTTGTGTATGCGAAACTGTTAGGTAGAACGCATGAGGCTTCTATTTCTAGCAACCCTGTTAAAAGAGGAAATAAAATTATTACCATGTCATCTAATAACAACATTTCCTTTAAAGATACACTGTTATACATGCCTTGTGCTTTGAAAAAGTTACCTCAATGCATGGGGATTAAGGGGGATATAGCAAAAGGGTTCTTCCCATACAGGTTTCTAACTTTAGCAAATATAAATTACAAAAAGGCGATATTCCCGAGAGAGCTGTATTCGAAGTCGATTAGAATGAATGACGCATAGCAGAAACGTGAATTTGAGCATTAGTATAAACTTTTGAGATCTGACATGAGCTATAAAAGCTGGATATGTGTGAAATATTGTATACAAGATGAAAAGATATTGAGGCAGAGTTTTGAGAAAAGTTCAGGAATGATGTTTTAAGAACACATTTAAAATAGATTGTTTGAATGAATGTAGTACCATCGCCGCTTTTATGAGTTCAAAGTGTTTTAAAATTATTGACATTATATGAAAGAAAAGTCTATGCTCACAACATCTAGTAGAGAAGACGCCATGGTTCACTATTCGTTCCTGCAGGATTAAAATATTAACTTTTTATGGCAATTTATATGGGTTCATTACTATAAGAACACATGCAAGGAATGGAGCGAGCCGCAAGTTAAGATTCGACAATAAATATTTACAACCTGAGGGCTATTACTGAAGATACTGGATAACCGAGTACCTAGTTGACAGTTAACAGGATGGCGTTATGGTAAGGCTTAGACAGATCCATGTAGATGTACAGTTGAGAGATTTGAATGCTTTGAACTGGCTTACCATGGATAAGGTTAACATGAAGAAAGTGGTATATTTGTATCATGGATGTGTATGGCATGGCATGGGCATCAGAGCTGTGAGAAAGGAAAAAAAAAGATCCATAAGGGGATATCTAGTCTTGATCGATATAGGATAACTATGTTGCAGGAAGCATCATATAAGAAGGCAGGTTATGAAGTTATACGTGTATGGGAATGTGAATGGGAAAAAATGATGGCTGATTGCGATGTAACTGTTGTGAATGGTGATGAAGAACGGACCTTGAAATTAGGGAAATATGTGAATGAAATAGGTCAGGAACCTGCAAATAAATTGCGTATAGGGGAGGCGTTGTATGGAGGTCGTACTGAACCATTCGTATATTATTATCCCCCAACTAACGGTAAAAAAATATATTATCTTGATTTTACATCTTTATATCCTTGGGTACAGAAAACCAAACAGTTTCCTTCAGGTATTCCTAAGAAACGTATAGGTAGAGACGTTCCTAGCATCCCCGATTATATATCCAAGATGGAAACAGATTATTTCGGTGTGGCTTATGTATGTGTACTCCCTCCACAGGAATTATACATCCCTGTTCTCCCTGGGAGGTATGAAGGGAGGTTAATTTTCACGTTGTGTCGTACATGTACGGAGACAGGGTATGAGGGGATATGTAATCACACAGAGCTTCAGAGAGAGCTTAGAGGTGTATATACAACCCCTGAACTGGAATTAGCTGTTAAAAAAGGGTATAAAATCACTAAATTTTCGAGATTTCGACTTTACACCTATGTTGTTATCGTTTTACCAGAATAGTGTAATAAAGTTCATCTACAAAGAAAAAGCAGTGAAGCTCAGCTGTTATCTCGAAACAGGGCGGATGATGGTCAACACTTTTAACTGATGAGAAATAAAGATTTCTGTCATCGCCAGATACATATCGTAAACGAATTCCCGAAGGGGAGCTGAACGAATTTAACTAAAGGAAATGCACTACTGATAGTAGCAATCTTGTTTACGCTGGGTCATGCAAAGGGCTCTGTGCTTTACAAAAAATAGTGTTGTGTGGGAAATATTAGCGGACAGGCAGACCGTGTCCGATGACGGAAGACATTGTGTATATTGTCACACTGACGCCGACTTATGGGATCTGGCGCTAAGGCGATACTGATTTGGAACCTCTTTTATAACTGTCCCGTTATTGTGGTCTCGGTGCAGTTTTCCAAAAACACATCCAGCATCTGTTCGGCTTATTCCCAATCACTTTATAGCATCTCTTGCTAGTTCCACGAGCTACCTCAATCTACAAAACATATACGCTAGTAGCCTGCCCTCTTCGTCACCGTGCTCTGCTATGGTAGTGCACTACATACGCCACCTTTTATGATTTACATTGGCATTATCTCTCTTGCGGACTCAACGTGGATACGGTGTATTGTGACACGGACAGTTGGTATTCGTCTAGCTGACTGAATGACAGGTCGAATCTACTATAACCTGATATGACAGTGGATACGAGAATTTCTAGGTGGTATCCGTTCATGTAAAGTATCGGATAACATAGTTGAAGGGGACATTCTGAGTGATGGATAAGCCCAGATAAGCCTCATTTCTGTATCTCGGCGCTCCGCTTAAAATATTATGCTCCGTATTCTTAAATAAATTGTAAATATGGATAGTCGAATAATGAGATACTCTGCTAAACATCTAAGGGGTCGTGTTAATACGTTAAGTAAAAAACCACTAGTTGACATTATCAATCCTGAGGGTTATGTTTGAAAATATAACGTGGCATAAGAATTGCAAAAGATGGAGAAAAAACGACAGATTGATTACGGGAATGGGAAACAATTCCTTTGCATTACTGGATGACAACCGTTATTACAAGATGATTGCAGATAAAGATGTTACAGCATTAGCTACCTTAAACTCAAATGAAAGAACCAGGTGGACGGGGGACGCCTACGTTTTCATAAAAAACGAGCTTTTTAACACCAGATGAACGATAATCCTCACATCGAGTCCTCAACCAAAACAATACCCAAAGAAGTAAAAGTACCGGTACTATTGACATTTAAAGCTAATAAAACTGGGTCGAAGTGAATCTAAAATCAATTCTATTTAAAAAAGTTTTAGGCACATCAGCAAACAAGAGAGATTTCTTATCCTGAATACGCGCTCGAAACGTGGCAGAATGGGCCTATAGAATAAAGTCCTGTGTGCGGGGTATATAGAACATTATATTTAAAAATCCTCCAACTTATATTATCATTATAAATATATATATATAATAATATAAATACTTATATATATAATATTATAATATATATAGTAGCTATATTAATGGTATATTATATTCTTAATTCATAACTCATATTATACATATATATTATATATTTATATATAGATATAATATATATTGATTACTGTTAACATATTGTGTATATTTTAGTTAATTTACAATTATACACAAAAAAGATTAATGCTTTATATATCTTTAACTTACCCTTCTTTTTCTTCTTTGATTACTATTATTAATTACTTTTTTTCATTATTATTATATATTCTTGCATTTATTATATTATTATTTGTCATTATTAACTTTATCTATTTTAATTATTTATTTACACTTATTTCAATCTGAAGGCGTGTCGTGTCGTTAAGAAAAAAGTATCAATATATAATAACAAACACGTACTTGTCCGCTTTAACGAGCTCCGCCACACACTAAGCCATCTGCGAACGTGTGTCCATGAGATATCGCGGAAGGGTAGGGATGTGTGTCCGACCTCGGCCGAGTCCGGTTGCAACGGCTCACGACACGAACATCTAGCGCGTCGCACAAATAAAGACAACGCGGAGAATCAGATTCCTAACATTTATTTAACTCCGAAAACACGTATGTATTACCTTCCATGGACAGGGGTGATCAGGCCCCGAACAAAACGACGCACGCAAAATGCAGCTTTCCTTTAAAACCCGTTCTTAACGGATAAAAGCCGCCCATCGCACGACAACCCATACACCCGCTCCTCTCAAGACAGGCTAAGTTATTCTCCCTACGCAGATTACATGACCGATTCTTATGAGCAATTCACACGTAACCAGAACATATATAAATAGCAGGTAATAGAATCATCGCGTATACCTGTGTTAGAAGCGTGCTAGAAAAAGGGTACATCGGCCTGTGACGGTGCGTCTGGTAATACACTCGTAGAGAGGAACCAACACTAGCACATTCTAATATACACCCAATCGAATCTCCGTACCCCAATACACCCTAACCTAGGGATAGACACCAAGACCGGTGTATTCTACAATATAGGTTCGAAGTTGTGCTAGAAAAGGCTAGAACAGGGGGGTAGGGTAATAACCATAGAACGAAGCATCCTACCATCTTCTAATAATGTACACCAATCGACTCCTCGTACCCAAACCTAGGAGTAGACACTAAGACCGGTGTATTCTACAATTTAGGGTGGGCACGTGCTAGAAGCTAGAATATAGCCTATATCATATAGGCTATATCATATAGCCTAAATCACAGGATATAGGGCCTATAGCCTATACCGAACATGTGCCTTTCTTAACCCTCGGCGGCATCCATTTTGAAGTCTCCTCTATTTCGTCGCCTCCTTATCAGTTTTGTGGTTGTGGTTAAGATAACACAGTTCCCAAAAGTGACCATATCAACTACTATAAATATTTAATATATATCATTATATATATATTTATACCTCTATATATTATATTATATAGCAAAATATATATATTAATCATTCCCTCACGCATTATTGATACTCCTCTCCATATATAACATATAGACGTTTGGTCTGCTTATAGATAGTAGTGTTAACCGACAAGTAAATAAATCATTACCTTATTCAGATGCCACTTACACTTAGCTTGCGCTACTCCTCGAGGTTTATACCCGATATTTATATATTGACAGCTAAACTTAGTTACGGATTAGTGCAATAAGTATATATACCACGTCTGTCATCACTTGTCGATCATACTAGCCCCAGATACCCATACTACCAATATATTTATCTAACTATATCGCTTTGAGTCATCCCGTATATGTACTAATGCTTACTAGATCTGTCTTATATCAGGTATGTATCTACCGCTATTATTGGAAAATTTCACCTAACGCGATTAATTAATCCCGATAATTGCCAGCGCTAAGCCAAATCGCGCAATGCGAAATCGCGCTAAGCGAACTGAAAATCAACTTGAAATAATTAAACATTGTTCCAGTAAATGTAAGATGGCAAAAAAATATAATATGTTTTTAGTCCATTTATTCTATTTAGCATTTACATTTTCTTTAAACTTATATTTTTTTTATAAAAAAGAATTATAAAACAGTTACATTGGTTCGCTGTATCTCATGTTTGCGCTCTTCTTATTGTGATAATATCTACTCCGGTAAGTGCTCATAGCTTTGTCGATATTCCGAAAAACGATCAGACTCTTTCCAAAGTCAGAATCAGCACTGAAGAAAATTTTTTTTGCACTTTCAATGTGATGAAAATTTTAATCGAGTTCTTTAGCTGTCAGTTCTTTAATTGACTCGTCTGTTAAATCATTTTCGTTTTCTTCTTCTGGTTCATATCCACGCTGTTCATCCAATTGAAGAAGATCATCTTCACTTAACTTGTGCATGTTAATCAACTAATTCATATGCATTTACACATTCTTCTTCATTAAAGCCAAGATCTTTTCTAGCAAAGTTATTTCATCAATAATTATGTCAGTTTGTTTCTCAAGACCTATAAAGTCATTTTCCAAACAGATCGTATGTTAGATTCAGTGATTTCTTCTCATGACATCTAAATATTTTCAATTGCTTGTTGTATGTCGTAATTTTTCCAAAATTCTGGTAAGGAAATTTTGGCTTACCACTCTACTGCCGTTAGAGCTTGCTCAAATGTTCTTCGGTGATAAAAAGCTTTGAATGTCGCTATTGTTCCTCGATCCATTGGTAGTATAGTAGCGAGGTCATATTCGGCGGTAAAATTACTACTTTGACAATTTCATTTAGATCGTTGAGAGAAATAGGATGGTTAGGAGCATTGTCTAAAGCAAAAGGACTTTGAAGTCAATGTTCTGCTCTTTGCAGTAATCTTTCACAGTAGGGCGAAAATATGAAGTGAACTAATCTTGAAAGACAGTTTTGGTTACCCATGACTTTTTATTTGAAAGGTAAATAACAGGTAGAGTTAGCTTATTAATCCCTCTTAGAGCTGAGATTTTCTGAACGGTAGCCAAGCAAAGGCTTAAACTTAAAATCCCCCTTCTGCATTGCCCCCTAATAATAATGTAGGACAAACTTTTTCATTTCTTACAAAAAAAGTTTAGGATGATATTTTTTTCAAAAATAAACCAGTTTCGTTAACATTGAAATTTTGCTGACCGTCGTAATCTCCAGCTTCATTTTTCACAAAAACTGAGGAAAGTTTGCAGCTTGCCGATTTTCCAACTATTTTAATATTATGAAGTCCCAATCGATTTTTCAAGATGGCAAGCCACCCTAAACTTGAGCCAAGAGTTTCCATCTCACCTTTAAATTTCTTCTCATTTTATGAGCTAAAATGTTTAAAGCTTTAGATTGGATGCTTTTCGTACAAAGAGGAATTTTATTTTCGTTTGCAATCTTCAACCCACAATGATAACATTGGTCAACACATTTTTTTTGCATAAGGTTTTCCAACGGTTTTAAGGTAATTCTGGGCGTGCTGGATTCCAAATCTGTTCATCGGTTTTGTTATCATATCAGTGTTTTTGAGGGATATTCACAGTTTGCAGTTTCGAAATAAAAACAGCAGAATTTTATGATTCATTTTTTGAAGAGCTGTAACATTACTTACAGAACAAGAATGAGGTAAGACTACAATATACGAATAATAAGTGATAAATACATTATAATATGCCGTAGCACAAAGTTGCGATAGTAAATGCATATAAATGTGAGTGAATGATTATTACCATTTTAGAATTGACATGTAAAATTAAGGAAAATACGTACAAAAATGTAACTTAACAATAGTGATCTTACATTTGCATAACGACCTCTTCTTTGACGATCTCCGCGATGTACAACTTATGGAATATCTCATCAAGGATTTCCATCAGTAATCTGCCCATCCCATGTTGGTGTCCCATCGGATTTGGTAGTGTTCTTCCATAACTTTAATTGTCTTGATGAAAGCGTTCACACTTGCTCGTCGTCCACGTGGCGCCAAGTTCTCTGGCAAAGTTGTCCAAGTTGACTAGTAGTAATGAACTTTGAGCTCGATGTCTACTTCTCCAAGTGCTTTGGAAAACTCAAGGGCGGCTCCCTCCCACAATCCTCTCGGTAGTTGTGCCGCTTTCCTGTTCCCAAGAAAATTCAGTACCAACATCAGAGAATGCATTTCCAAAGCTCTAGCCTCTGCAGCAGTCGTTATTGTTGTAACAAAGTGTGGATCCCTGATTGATTTCGCATATTCGAAGCCTCAAAGATTCTGTCTTTTTTCATTCTCGGCACTGAGACTTGACAAGATGAAAAATATAGCTGAAGCAGTCTCCAGAGTGATGAAGAGTTTTTGACGAATTGTTTCATTAACCTAAGTTTTATGTGCAGTACGGGGAATTGCAATTTTATTCTGATCTACAGAGGCTCATTCTTGAATGCTTCTTGTCATCAGGCGTCAAACTGATTCCTTGTGTGGCCAGGTTCTTTCGTCACCCAGTGTTTCTAATGTAGCGCCCTACTGTCCCTAAGGCGACATAGTAGAGAACTATGGGATAGTTTGGTGTAACCTCATGGGCTGCCTACAGCAAAAATTAATAATTTTCTCAAATCCACACAAAATTAAATTCAATTCCATGAAGATGGGGTATTGCAATCTATCTAGAATTTTCTTCGATGTTGGCATACTCTCTTTTTTTATGTACAAACAGTGTCCTATTGAGTATTGAACCCATCTAACTATATTTCTGTGTGCGTAACAACACCAGTTCAAACTTATTTACTACTGGGTCACCCATTCATGTGAATCACTATAGCGAGCAGCTTCTTACATGAGAAGAATCTCTTCAGACCTCATTACAGTAAACAAGGGTTGGACCATCTGAATGGAAATACTTTCTTCAGTGCTGCTTCTGCTGTTCGATAAAAGGGCAGACACTATTGCACAGGTTCTTGCGCAATTGCAGGATCGCGGAGATCGATGACGCATTCTTAAGCGGGGTTATATATATATATTATTTATCTTTTTTCTTTTCTCCCTTTGTTGGAACTTATGTAATTGGTAATATAAATATATATATATATATATATATATATATATCCTATATATATATATTATATATATATGTATAATATTACTATATATTCTATATTATGTATTATATTATACTATATTAAACGTACGATAAATAGATTATGATATATATACTTATTAATATATATATTATATCAGTTATCATATATATATATCTATAATAATATATATACATATACTACATATATATATATATATATATATTATTACTATATATATAGATATATATATTATATATATATATACGTATATATAATATATATATATATTATACTAAATATGATTAATTGCATAAGCGGAACGATTGAATAGATTTAAGACGTATAGTATATTATATATGTCATATATATATATATATTAGTGATATATTATATATATATATATACGAAACTTATATATATAAAATTATATATAGTATATATAATATACTAAATCTTATCATTCGTTTCGCCTATCAATTAAAATATTAGTATACTACTATATAAATATATATAATATATATATATATATAATATAATTATAGGATACGATACTTATATTATATATATATATATATATATAGTATATAATATATTATATTATATAACTATATATATATTATATATATATATATATATATATATATATATATATATATATAGTTAGCCTATAATATATATATATATATATAATATATGTGTATGTGGTGTGTGTGGTGTGCTCTCAGGTACGAGATCATCGTGAGAGAGTGTGGTGGGCTAAAACATGAAAGTCAATGACAAATAACACCCATGAGCAGATTCGTAATTGGTTGAATTCGCATCTCTCTAATTAAAGATTGCTTGTGTCCTGATTCGTTTGCTTCTTAGTAGTCGCTGTTCTGCATATTTTCGGAAAAGTAGCGTAAGTGGTAGCGCCGCTGCTATTTCACGCTGTTCTAGGGAATAGCGATACTGCTACTTTTAAATAAAGAAATAAGAAACTTCTTGAACTTCTAAATTTAACAAAATGTGTTTACACTACACAAAGCAAAGTTTTAAAACTGTTTTCAAAATTATTTTCTTGTCTCTATTCAAGTAAGTAAAAATTTATTTCATTTTACTTAATTTTTTATATTATTTATATTTGTTTTAGAGTAGAATTACAGTTACAAACTCTAATAACATTATCATTCTTAAAAATTCAAATACATCCAAATTACCTATCCCCCAACCTCTTACAACATCTGTAAAACGCAATTTTAATTCCGAAAATATCCTTTTCACCCAATCGAATATCTTTCCCTTAAAAAAAGTTCTCATCCCCCTAAGATTAAAAACCAAGACATCATTGAATGCGTATACCAGGTGCCATGCAGCGGTTGCAACTCCGTGTACTATGGCGAAACGAACGACCTCAATAGACGTACATACCAGCGTAAACATGACATAAGAAAGGATAATTTAAACTCAGTTCTTGTACATCATAGATCCAACTACATCCACTCTATAAATATAAACAACATTAACCAAATTTTCAACACCTCGGATACCAATTTAAGAAAACAAATAGAATCATTTTGCATCATAAATTGGGAAAATTTCAATAAACAAAAGGGAGAAGTGAACCTGGACCCAATACAAATCAACCTAATGAAAGACACATATTTCTACAAAAAAATAAGTGAAACCAACAGAATACACAATCAATAATAACATTTCAAAAAAGTTTGGCTCTTGTTTCTCGTTCATTCACCACTTGAAGAGGCCTCGCGTCAAAGAGGCGAAAGCTATGGATTTTTGTGAACTTTATAGATTTTGTTTAAAATATAGAAAGTAGTGTAAATATCGTAATAACGAATGTAATATAATTTAAACTCGGATACTTGTTTCAGCTGCTCATTATCTAACAAAAAATTATATATATATATATATATATATATATATATATATATATATATATATATATATATATATATATATATATATATATATATATATATATATATATATATATATATATAATATATATATATATATATATATATATATATATATATATTTGAATATTTAGAACAATGTAGAAAGAAAAATTGGAAAATAATGTCATAATTGCTAAAGGAAAAAAAAAATATAGAGAAAAAGGTCAAAAGGAAGCCATTTCATAAAATAATTTCTGTGTATCCCTAAAAGTTTTTTGCCATAAAAATTTCATAATTCATTTATTTGGCATGAACAAAGACCACGAAGCAAAAGCCTAACAGTAAAGCGGAAATAAAACAAATACCTCACAAAAAAATGTAAAAAAGAATTGCACGCAATATTACTTGGTACGACATTAATTTGGCAAAGGCATCGTATAATATAGGGTTTTAAGCTCCTGAAACAGTAATGCAAATTACCATTATAGGTCGTTAGCCCGTAATTGAGAGGGATCTTAAGCCGCAAATTTCATTGTAACTCAAACGAAATATCTCAATTCAGTTGAGACGAATTGCGTCATTTCACTAGACCTAAAAAGACGGAAATCATTGGACATTAAATGTGATTGAAGAGACATTGAATATTATTAAACCGAAAAACGCCATCTGAACAGGATGCGAAGATGCGCTCAGACCTGACTGACGCCAGACATACGATAAATGACAAGAGCTTGTTTTAGGGGGGGAGGGGGAAGAGGATGACGGATATTCTTTGATATTGAGGATTTTTTTTTGACATTTTAGATTTATTTTATAATAGACCTCTTCTTACTTCAATGTATTTATCCATTTTCTCTAAGCTAAGCAAATCTTTACTTTTCATATATATATATATATATATATATATATATATATATATATATATATATATATATATATATATATATATATATATATATATATATATATATAAAAATAAAAATAGAGATATATATATATATATATATATATATATATATATATATATATATATATATATATATATATCAAGGCCGTAGACAAGTAGGTGTTCAAGGGGTTGAAACCCCCCGAAATTATTTCAGTTATCAAAAAATTTTAATGACAATTTCAATTTTAATTTTTAGTAATATTAAAAATGCTAATTAATCAAAGTAAATTAAGAGCATTTATATTAACAGAAATGAAGAAATATTTGTGGTTAGTGAATATTTCTTAGATTTAGTGGCTCTTCAAAGCATTATAGGAGAATCTCTAGCTTAGCCAATAATCTACGAACACTGAATTAAATGATGACTTTCTGATTGGACAACGATATAATGATGCAGAAGCAATGAAGAAGAGTTTCAGAGGTGCTTAAGCTGTCAAAAATATCCTGCTGCGTTATACGTTCATTGCTATTCACATCGATGTGAAGTACAACACTTACAAATAGTATAATGCAAGTACAATTTTGAGTGTTAACATTATATATATATATATATATATATATATATATACTATATATATATATATATATATATATATATATATATATATATATATACTATACTTTATATATATATATATATATATATATATATATATATATATATATATATACCTTTCTCATATATTTATGTTAATATATATTTTTTTTTATCTATATATATCTATATATATATTATATATATATATATATAAATATATATATATATATATATATATATATTTATATATATATATATATATATATATATATATATATATATATCAGGCGCGGCTTTACGGGGGAAGCACAGGAGGCCGGGCCCTCACTAAAAAAATAAAAGCAACTAATGTAATAAAATAATTCAAATTACTATTTATTACTATTAAAATAATGTTTAAAATGTTATACAAGAACACTAATTTTACATTAAGATCATTTATTCTCTTGCAAAACATTATTTTTATAAGGATCATTGACTGGAGGAATTTTGATTTGTGCCTCCAAGAAAGCATAATTATAATGCTTTCAAAACACTGGTTGTCATGGCAACGTAAAGAAACCTTATTCTTATTTTGTCTATTTTGAGGATTTTTCCACAAAGCCTCCTCCTCTCAGAGGTAGAATCCATTTTTTAAAAAAAAATAAAATAAAAAAAAATATATAATAATATATATATATATATATATATATATATATATATATATATATATATATATATATATATATATATATA